>JBBPCX010060131.1:0-14216 GCA_037974365.1 Hydrocynus forskahlii | reverse complement strand
TCTCTCTCTCTCTCTCTCTCTCTCTCTCTCTCTCTCTCTCTCTCTCTCTCTCTCTCTCTTTCTCTCACTCTCTCTCTTTCTCTCACTCTCTCTCTCTTTCTCTCTCACCCTCTCCATTGTCTTTATTCCCATCCAGTCTTCCATCTTTCCCGTTTTTGATGTTGTTTTAACACAAACGAGGATATTTCTGTACTTTTGTTTGTATTTGAAGTTTGCTGTATGTGTCTCATTGCTTTTGTGTTTGTTTGTTTGTTTGTTTGTTTGTTCCTCGTATCCAGCGCCTCACCTCACTGTGTTCCATTGGACCGGCGGTGGGGGCGGGGCTCTGAACATGAAGGAAGTGTCACGCCCACGGTAACGTGACTTCCTGTTTCACTCTTTCGCTCTCTCTTTAATAATTCATCCTTTGTTTCCCAGAGAGAGTGTGAGAGAGTGAGCGCGAGAGAGTGAGAGAGAGAGAGAGCGTGAGAAAGGGAGAGAGTGAAAAAAAGGATGAAAGAGAAAAAGAAACAGGGAGAGAGAGAAAAAGAAAGAATGAGGGAGAGAGAAAAAGAAAGAATAAGGGAGAGAGACAGAGAGAAAGAGATAAACAGTGAGTGAGAGTGAGAGAGCAAGAGAGAGAGTGAGAGGCAGAGAGTGAGAGAGAAAGAGACCGTAAAAATAAGGCAGAGCAAGAGAGAGTAACAAAGAGATAAAGAGGGAGGGCAAGAGAGAGAGAGGGCAAGAGGGAGAAAAAGAAAGAGGGAGAGAGAGAAAAAGAGAAAGAGGGAGAGAGGGATAAACAGAGAGGGGGAGAGAAAGAAATGGAGAGAGAAAGGGTGTGAAAGAGATAATGGAAGATTAATAGTAACAAAAAGAGCAATGAATAAAAGACAAAAACAAGGAAGCAGTTACATAAACAGTATAAAGTGCTTGTTTGTGGGGAAGGCTGAATAATTTATAATGTGAGAACGGAGCACAGGAAAACACCCGGCGCCCCAGGATTAGAGGGACTCTGTCTCTCAGAGCCTCACAAAACCTGACAAACACACTCGCGGTTCACTTTACAGCGACTTTCTCTGTTAGGCCAGGTGACCATGCTCAGACATGCGCGAAATGTGAGCAGTCTGGTGGCTTATGTAGCGTAAACGGCAGAAATCGATGTAAATATGCAAAAAAACTAAGTGATTATAGCCATAAGAAGCAGTGCTGTCACCACAGCCACCATGTTAGAGCTTCCAACGGCACAATCTGACTTGTTGACGTCCTCCTCGTGTTGTTATTTGTGATAACGGCATGGCTGGTAGACAGTGATGACAACACACTTGCAGGGGTGACTCGTAACTCAGAAAAGGTGGGAGATCCGAAAACATGTAACATCTGTGCTGGATAAAACTTCAACAAATACATCATAAATAATAGCATTCACACACAGTCCTGTAGACTAAGTAGGTAGTGTAAAATTAATTCAAAGTAATATTACTAAACATACTAAATAAAACAAATAAGAATGAAAATAAATAACATTCTACAGTAAATAGTGATTTTATGTTCAGTATATCAGTGAGTACCATGTTGAAGTCCAGTATTACTTGTAGTGTACAGAAACCTGGTTTGACTCAATCACTCCTTCATTAAATTAAATCAGGAGCTCCTGATGGAGTTTCACAAATCCAAACAATGACTGGAGGAACCGAGGAGGAATCTGGAAAGGAACCTGTGTTCTCCTCACCAGAATATCAACTACTTTTTACATACAAAACAAATCTTGATACTTTTTACTGCTTTCTTGTTGGTTTGTATTCCTTTTATTGCTAACTTTACTAGCAAGAAAGACACTTTGAGAAAATGGCTTTAAATTATTTGCATAGGAGCCTAAGACTTTTGCACAGTATTGTACATAGAGGACAAGGGACAAGGCAGAGGTTGAACTTATCAGGGCCAAAGGAAGAAACCAAAACAGACATAACAAAGGTGGGAGGCATTGGAGATGCAGCCATAACATTTTCACAATGATTGTGCATCTAAATGTTATCCAGAAGAGAAGCCCTTGGAGAACTTTATTAAGATCATTACACACTGCAGTCCTTGAAGAAGACCATGAAGAAGACCATGACAGCATTGTATTTATACAGTGTGGATTTATAAAGCAAAACAAAGATTTTATCATATTCGTAAAACTAATCTTTTTTACGAAACTCTGTGCATGTGTGAGGAGGATAAAATTAAAAGTGACCAAGACTTCCCATCAAAACCTACTTATTTTTAATGTTGTTTTCTTTGTTGGATGTATAATTATTAGTCTCGGTAATAATGGCAGTGGGAACGCCTCCTTGTTGAGATGTCAGGGCTCAAACATTTTTGGTATTTAATGCAACTTTTTGCCAAAACAGCTTCAATCTGTGCTTTTAACTATCCATCACTACTTAAAAGCTACCTTTTTGACAGTTTATCGATAAAAAAATTAACATTGATAATCAGTTGTTACTCTGAAAAACTCTGTAAACATTTGTTTCCCAGCGTGTGTGAGTGTTTTTGCCTCTGTGTTTGCCAGCAGACGTTTTCTGAATCCGCCTCCTGGCTCAAGACCTCTCACCTGGATTACCTGTCGCTGGACTTTAACTCCGCCTCCCCCTCACCTGTCCAGAAGGTAAGCCTCGCCGACAGAGTCAAACTCCTCTGAAAGCAAAAAGGAATTGAATATTTTTAGCAGGACAAATATTCACAAATTTTGCCTCTCAGAAAAAAGCAGAGAGAGAAAAGAGGAATGGAGACTGTATTTGAATTTGTAGAAGTGAATAGTAGTTGATGGAAAATTTCAGAAAATTTAGCAGAAATAAATTGGATGTCAGCTGACAGTTTGAAAATGAGTCACATCTCTGGCAACACGACAGCCATCACAGTCCAACATAACTGTCCGCTCTCATTTTGTCAGTGGACATGGGGACAAGGACAAAACCAAACCAAAACAACATTTTTGTAACGAGGGGTCGAACAAGCAAGTGCTTGAGCACCTAAAGGCCTCAGTCTTTGATATGGCAGATCACAGACACTCCAGTGCTTCAGAATTTCAGTTTTTAAATTTGAAAGAAATAGGGAGTATAGTTCTCTGTATTGTTCAATAATGCATGTTCAGTGGAAGCCTGGTGTGACTGTGTGTTTCCGTGCTTGCGTCAGGGGTGTGTGTGTGTGTGTGTGTGTGTGTGTGTGTGTGGGGAATCAGCAGAGACTGTGGTTGAAGAGCCTTCTGGAATAAACCAGTTTATGTTTGAATCTTGATGAGGCGGCTTTTCCCGAGCTGATTAAAAATGCTGAACGAGAGACGCTGATGATTCAGCCTTTTCTGCACCAGCTGTTTTAGCTCAGCCTCTTTTAGCATGAAATTACTGGTCTATGTCCATTTGGTTTTACACACACACACAAATACCCAACACCTCCCACACTGGTGGGAGAATAAAGCAGAAATAATCACAACACATGAAAACAGAATAGGATAGAATAGAATAGAATAGAATAGAATAGAAAAAAAGAAACAAACCAAATAACAAAGGCATGAAACGGGGCAGCTGGTGGCCTGGTGGTTAGGGAGTTAACCCTGCAATCAGAAGGCTGTGGGTTCAAATCCCAGGAATGCTAGGGGCACCACTGAGTTACCCTTGAGCAAGGTACCGTCCCCACACACTGCTTCCCATGCATGTTTCTGGCTGCGCACTGCTTCACTTGCTGAATGGGTTAAATAGAGAGAACAAATTCACACGGTTTACACTGTGTGTTGACATATGACAAATGGACATTTTACACTATAAAATCAAAAAATGAAACAGAACAAATAAAATGGATATAATAAACAGAACAAAATGGAATAGAATGGAAAAATAGAATAAAGTAGAATGGAATAAATTAAATGAGATAAAAATAAACCAATAGAGTAAAATACAACCATAGAAAAGAATAGAATTTAATAGATTTGAATGTATTGTGAGAGAATAAAATAAAATAGAATCTCCTCGTACAGTTCTTTATGCACACTGTGTAGTGATGTCATGTTTCAGGTCAAAGTACTGAGGTGTGTTTTTTTTATCTTTTTTTCCCAGAAGCCCCTGCTGGACGAACAGCGAGTGGACTACGTTCAGGTGGACGAGAAGAAAACTCAAGCGCTGCAGAACACCAAGACAGAGTGGAAGGACATCCGCCAGTCCAAAGTGTGAAACCCAGCATTAAAGAGTCGGGACAAATTCAACACAAAGGCCAAAACCGTCTGGGAGAAAGGACGTGTAAAGGAGTGTAAAGAAGGGTAAAGGAGTGTAAAGAAGGGTCAAGGAATGTAAAGAATGAAGAAAAAAACAACTAAAAAGACTGCTTTATTCAAACTCTGCACACGTGTGGTCACACTGAACCTACAGGACATTTTTCAGCCTAATCTCTCTCTAAATGTAGCGTCCAGCTGATCACTCCACAGCAGAGGTCGGGGGGCAGTTGCTGAAATGGGAAGTATGTCACATGAATTTGAAACAGTGCAGGACGAGACAGACTTGCCAAAGCTGTTCCTAGTGCGTTTTTCACAAACTGGAGCAAAAAGTAGTTCCAGTTACTTTCCATTTCCCTGAGGTTTTCTGGGGCAGAGACCTGTGAAAAACCACTAACCCTTCCCTCTGGAAAACTAGTCCCGTCTTTGAAGCAATTTTACGATTTTACAGTTTCAATTTACAGAAAATGTTGCCTGAAGAGCGCATTAAAATCCATACTGACATACTAGCAAACTTCAGCAACTGGTCGAGTACTTCTGCACCTGGTCAGCGGGGCAGTCAGAGTGAAGTCAGCTGTTCACTTTCAGGTACAGACTCGTCCTTTCGGGAGTGAAAGGTGGGAGATTAACAACCTCATTCAGTCACAGTCCTTTTCCACCAACAGGGAATGAGCTCCTCTCTGGTTCACCCAACAGACCAGACCATTTCAACCAAAAATAATTGGGTTCGGAACCTGACAGGGTATTTCCTCACTGAAACCAGGATATGGTTTTTCCAGCACTAACCATGGTGACACCAGTGAGTGTGTCATCCTACAGTTTGGAGAACAAAACAATGAAGAGCACGAAGGATGAACAGTCTTCTAAAAACCACGTCCAGTGGTCTGCTGAGGAATCTGGTGGTGCCTTGAAGCACTCTTCCAAAGGTCAACAGGAACCATGCTGTATAGGAACCATACTGCGATGGTACAGATTGGTACAGATACAGTTTTAATTTTCCAGCGTATCTCGGTCTGGTGTCGGCAGCACAGTTCTCTCTTCAGTTGACGTCCCAAAATCGCGTCCATTTTTTCAGAGCTGCTTTTGTTATTGTGGTCTTTTATTTTTTTATCGTCTTGTTTGAGTTTTTATTCTTTAGCTGTTAGACGAAAACCTAACCAACCAAACTTGTTAACGATGCCCTGGTACACTTTTACGCGTTTCTCACTGCTTTAAAGATAAATTCGTTAGCATCATAGAAAACCCCCACTGAAATGTATCTTCATCCCCAACAGACAGTGGTGCTCATGCTTCATCGACTTCTCAGTTGTTAGTTTGAATCTCCATTGTTTTTTGTGCAGACAGTAAAAAACAAAGGCCTCTTTCCACGTTGTGATGACATTTCGACCAATCAGAAAGCAGTGACGCAGTCAGCTCGGCTGCGGGCCGCTTTTGGCCCTGCCGTCGAGCAGCTCGGGTTCGGCTCGGGTACGGGTCGCTTTATTTGTAATGGAAAACATGTTTGTGTGCAGTATGGCATGGTTTCTTGTGCCAGAGGAAAAACACAATTGGTTCACTGTCCGCTTCTATTATGATTCATCCTAGATTACAATGGTTCTATCTAAAACAGGTGTAAACGTGGGCTGGTTCGTTAACTGGCACCAAGGTCGAAAGAATCCTGAATAGGAACGATTCAAGAATCTGTTCCTTGTTGGTGGAAAAGGGGTATCAGTGACTTCCGGAGTGGGTTTACTTCAGGTTCACCACTTTTTGCATTAAGAAGGTCAATATCACTGTAAAAGCACTTCAGCCACACACTGTGAGTAGAATTTATAATACCAGAGCATTGCTTTGCTGCTTCAATCTGAACTCCTGCTGCAGCTCTGCTGATTGATGGCTAAAAGGGAAACTACACTCGTTGGCCACTTTATAAGAAACGCCTACCTTGTCTGTTTTATGAACCTGCCCTGCAGGTCCACAGGTCCACTCTACAAGTGTACACTTTACGAAACACAGTGTACTTAAATGTGCTTAACCCTACCTTAATTTGCCCCTGAAAATACACCAAAACCCTTCATTTGAATTAAGTGGCTGTTAATTTGTGAAACTGACCCCTTAATATGACCTTAAAACCTTTTAATCTTAACTTTAAGGTGTTCATTCAGGAGGTTCTGTTATTTAGGGGGCAAATTTGAAAAAGTAAGGGGTAAATTCAGTAGTTTTAGCCTTTCAGCCTTAATCTGTGCACTTTTCCCCTTAATTTTCAAAATCAAGGTAGTTTTAAAGGGGTAAAATTAAGGCGTTTGGTTTCGTAGTGACAGGTGCAGACAGACCACCCAGAGCTGCACACTTAATCAGCCCCTTCATTACTGGGGCTGACCACAGGGCCGCTGTTGACCTGATGTTGTATGGGTGGTGGACCGTCCTCATGACATTGTAGCCGTCATCTTAGTGTATGTGTTGCTGTATGAATGTGTCAGGCACAGCTGGGGTCCACCACCTGAAAACTGACCCCTGATGAAGGTCTAAAGGACCTAGCACACATTTAGCACGCACTGTGCATCAACACTGTGCTACAGTCTCTGACTGTAAACCAACAGAGAGGAGGGAGGGGTTTCCAATAAAATGGCCCGTGAGTGTAACATGCTGTTAATCATTTTCTTTCTGTTTTAAGAAAATAGAGATTTTAAATGGATGCTTTTCTGCAGGGCTGGCTGCAGGGACGGCTACAGCGACCGTAAAAAAAAACTGCTGGTGTGTACACAGTGCATCACACATCCTCTGCTGCACAAAACAGAATACGTAACGTGAACGTAAACGTATTCTTTTTTATTTAAAAAAATTTACCACACATGCAAGTTAGGCTGGCTCTCAAACCTCAAAAGCTGTCAGAGAACAATTAAAAAATTAAATATAATATAAAATATATATAAAAACTTTATAAACTATATAATGTTAGAGATTTTAAGTTCAGAAATTCAGAATTCTGCACTTCTAAAGAATGAACATTGTGCTTCAAATAAACTAGTCAACTTGACATTAACGTGACAATTTACAGAAAAGTGAGCTTGCTCTCCCTCAGAATTTGACAACTGACAATATAGCATTTTTCTTGTAGTGTATACTTATGGATAAATAAAATCATCTCGATTTTTAAGCCCGGATTTGAATCTCGAGAGTAAAATGAATAACTCTGCTACGCGCTTGACTTTTAGCAGGCTGGTTTTTTTTTCTTGCCAAAAATGTGTCTTGTCCATTAAGGCCAGTTAAAAGGGTGTCATTAAGTGTGATCCTGTGGTTCAAGTGGTTCCTAACCCTCTGACTGGCTGTTTCAGAAGGATTTTCCTGCGTAAAGTTGAGTTCTTGCTTAGCAGATGTTTCTCTGTGGCTCTGATGCTATAGCCGTCCCTACACAGCTGCTGATGCTTAACATGCGTATTAACACTGTTGCACCATCACAACTGAACGTTAAACTAAAGCACAAGTGTAACCTGCAGTTCCATCACTGTGATGTCCTCAGTGTCCAAAAAAGCCAAAAACTTTGAAGCTTTGTGTCAGTCCTATCTTAGTGTAAAGTGCAAATGTTGACTGTATGAAAGTTTGTGTGCAAGTAAGAATGTGTGTGTGTGTGTGTGTGTTGTGCATGCCTGTGCCCACAGCCGGTAAAGTTCTGATAATGTGCTCTACATTTCAAAATCACTTTTCAAAAAAGATGAAGAAAAAAAGAGCAGACCTCTCAAAATAAAACTATGAATAAAAATAAATTAAACATAACCCTCCCCGGACTCCTGTCTTTCATATGAGGGACCGAAAGAGCCGTGATCCATCTGAAGGGGCCCATCAGGGGTGTGAACATGCGCTGATGTGTCAAGGTCAGTGTCAAGGTCAGTGTATATATTTACAATTTATTTTCTTCAGAGCATCTTAACATCTGTAAGACAGTGTTTTTCCATTTGAAAAGTCTTTGTTTCATCCGATTTGAATAATGCTAACTTTCATTAGCATTAGCGTTATGTTAGTATTAGTATCTGCTGTATCTGAAACACTGTATTCCATTGGCCCCAGCTTAACTGAGACATACTGTCACTTCTCCATATTGGATGTTACACCAGTGACAGCATCGCTACATAAACAAGGGCATTTCACCCAGTAAGACACATGTGGAACATGCTCTTTTAATTCTTCAGAAGTGTTTTTTCTTTGAAACCTTCAGGAATTGTTTCAACTTAAAGCCTGTCCGTGTTACTGAAGTAGCCTCTTAGCCTGACAGCTGTCTGAGCATTTTGCCTAGCTGAGACTCAGTTCAGTCATTTTTATGCAGGGTGTGTTTTGTTTAATTTACTTCATGAACAGTTTGTGAGTGTGAACATGAGTTACATGCATTTCTGCTATAAAAGTAGAACTGTAGCTCCACCCACATTTATGAAATAGTGGATCAGATCTCATGGGTTAGGTATTGTGGTCATAAAATATTCTTTTACATAGATATTTACACGTGCAATGGATCGGGATGGCCCATAACTTGGATGCTGGTGCAGTACACCTCAGTATTTTTGTTTTATCTGGATTTTTGGGGAGATGTTTGTGTTCGGCCTGTAGAGGAGCATTCATTTTACAACACAGAGAGGATCGATATGGCGGCCCAGCAGCTTCAGTCCAATGTGTGTGTAGATCAGACTCATCATCATGGAGTCATGATGACATTAAAGAACTCTTAAGATCATAGGAGGGTCTGAGATGTACGCCCCCTACTGGTAGGGTTGAACATCCTTATTCACGCTGAGAGAGGAAGCCAAAAAAACAAGAAGCAGACGATTCTGCAATGAATAACAGTCCGCCTCACACACATCAAGCTGGAAAGGCAGCGTCCCAAAACACACACACACACACACACGATGACTCATGATGACACTGGTTGCTTGTTCAGTCACCAGAGAGATGCTTCATACTCCGTCACAGTGAGGGGTCAGAAGATCTTTTTAACCCCAAAAATGTAGTGCCATTTCACAGTGACTCAGTCCCTGAAGTGGAAAACATATGAGCCTGAGTCACATGTTTATAAACACCAGAATGGTTAGAGGTGTACCCCTGAAAGAAGCACCTGAAGGTGGTGATCCAATGTGTCTATACACAATTCAATAAAGAATGCCCCCATTATTCTCCAAAAAAAAAAATTCTCAGTCTATCTTCAGGTGTGAACCATAAAAAAGAGTAGTTTACTTAAAAAAATGCATTTCAAGTTAACCTGCAATGTAGTCACGTTTCTTTTCTCAAAACTTCAATGAATTAAATTCTGAAAATTAAGTAAAATCTCAGGTTGTTCAAAATAAAATTTTTTAGTGTAAAAATCCCTTAGTTTAGTGTTTAGTTTTTATTATCATTATCTACTTTCCACTACTGTTTCCTACATCCAGTGTATTTTATCAAATTGAAAAGTTGTTATTTGACTGAATCACTGATCGCTGTGTGTGGTGAAGGGCAAAAAATATTTTTTTATAGTGTATTTAATGTTGTGACCCGTGTGTCATGCATCCAAACTGTGTTAACAACTACTAAGGGCTGTCACTATAGATTATATTAACCACTATAGATTATATTAACCGAATACTAGATTACTCTATTACTAATATAATCAATAGTAACAGCCGTCTGAGTCATAACATTAAATACACTATAAAAAATTATTTGTTGTGACTCAGACGTAAGTCATCCATCCAAGTTGTGTTAACAATTAATAATGGCTATTGGATGTATTAGTAATCGTGTAAATCTAATAATTTAATCTAGCAATTAATCGATCAATCATATTCACAAATTTTAACTACAAATGTTTAATGTCACTTCATATGCATGATATTTGTAACTACAGACGTACATGCATTAGTGGGATCCTGCTGGTGTTGATGAACACAAAAGCATTGAGAATGTTCACCTCATAAAGAGCTGCATATGGACAAAAGTATTGGGACACACCTGTTTCGGGGTTTGGGCTGGGCCCCTTACTTCCAGTGAAGTGCAATCTTAATACTTCAGCAGACCAAGACATTCTGGACAACGGCATGCTTCCAAATTTGTGGACTCAGTTTGGGGAAGAACCTTTTCTATTCCAGCATGACTGTGTCCCAGTGAACAAAGCGAGCTCCATTAGGACATGGTTGGATGAGTTCAGGGTGGAAGCACTTGACTGTCCCACCCAGAGCCCTGACCTCAACCCCATCCAGCACCTTTGGGCTGAACTGGAACGGAGATTGTGAGCCAGGCCTTCTCATCCAACATCAGTGTCTGACCTCATAAATGCTCCACAGAATGAATGGGCACAAATTCCCACAGAAACTCCAAAAACTAGTGGAAAGCCTTCCAAGAAGAGTGGAAGCTGTTCTAGCTGCAAAGGGGGACCAACTCCATATGAAAGTCTATGTATTTAAATGCAATGTCATTAAAGTCCCTGTTGGTGTAATGGTCAGGCATCCCAATACTTTTGTCCTAGTAAATGATTTTTAATAAAAGAGTCGTGCTGACCATACAACAAATGGAACAATCAGTTCAAATAATATTTAATAAAGTATCCACATATCAGTCCAAATATACTTCCTGGACAATTTTGCAAAGTTAAAGCCCTCCCAGAAATCTTCTTTATACTATCTTTACTCAGCTACTGCGTAGCGTATTTGTTTACAAGAACTCAGCAATAAGGCATGGTTTACTAAACTGGAACACCACTAAAATCTTTACCAAAGGTCACTTTAGACTGATGAGTGGAAGATTCTCTTGTGTGCAGTATTTTTCTCTTGTGTGCAATATATTTTTCTCTTGTGTGCAACATGTGCAATTTTTGTGTTGTTTTTCTGGTGCAACATGAGCAATTTGTAGGGGTGAAATATTACTGTGAACAATGTGCAATTTGTCTGTTGCATTATTACTGTTTTGCCAAAGCCTGCTGAGGACACTCCAGTGTGTACCTGTATATATATCCACAGTGTTCATACATATATATTTCCATTATGTGTATATATACACATACATATATTGGTTATATATCCACATATAATTGCCTACGCATACAAATGTCTATATTTATTTATTTATTATTAGTTGTAAAGTGTACTTTTTATTTGATCTTGTTGTGTTGTATAGCTTTTAATCAATTGTTTTGCTGCTCGTCTTTATTCCGTCAAGTTTTCTGCCATAACAATGCAAATTTCCCTCTTGTGACTAATAAAGGTTTATCTTATCTTATCTTATCTTACACGAGTGTCAATAACAAGAAGACAACGGGAAGTGCTGAGGTTTGTAGTGTTCATAACGAAGTTTATTATGAAATAATGATATCATGTCAATCAGATCACCAAATTAAAACATTAAACTCATATCTTCTGATAAACCTTCATAACCTAACATTATTTTCATATGGCACTTAGTACATATGGAGCAACAGAACTTCTTCCACGGATCTCTTAGTGAGGCATTGTCACATTGTGTGTGTGTTTTTTTCCCCTCCCTTTTCAAAAGTCAGTTCGTCCTCCTTTTCGTCAACAACTCGTAAGTCGGAGGTAAACCGCTCGGGTTCCTTGAGCCCAAAATGCAGAAAGAGCATCAAAGTGGAAAAAAAAATATCACATTATAATAGAATAAATAATGCTTTATATTAATACTTTAAATATCGTGATTTGGACTAAATACTATCTTTCAAAAGTTATCATCAGACAAAAAGTCCCTTCAGGGAGGACAAAAGGAACAGAAAATAAATAAATAAATAAAACCCTAAAATGCTAACGGCTAACAGCAGTTAGCGTGCATGTTCTGATGTAAAACGTCGCCTGAGAAAGACCTGGGTTCCGATCTCCGAGGGGTCTGGCGTCATGCCTCGTCAGTGCACCTGCTTTCGGGAAAAATTTGGCAACCAGACTATTTTGGCACAAAATGTTACAGAATAGTAGAAGAATTGGCACAACCCCCCTCCCCTTAGTAATTACATAAATTAGCGTGACTAATTAACTCAGTATTTAAATGAGGTAAATTAAATTAACATTAGGCTAATTGGACAGTCAAAGTGGATCAAAGCTTGTGGAGCAATTAGAAACTGATATCAATTAGAAAGAACTCATTCCATCGTTTAAATCAAGTAACTAATATTTGGCAAATTGGACAAACCGGATCAAAGTCTGTGGCTCGATTAAATATCGAGTACAAAGAACTAATCTGATCATTTAAAAAAGTAACTTATCGACATTTGCCGAATTAGACAAACTGGATCAAAGCCTGTGGAGCAAATAGAAATCAATATCCATTAGAAATAACTAATCCGATTATACAAACTAACTTTGGCTAATTAGATAAACTGGATCGATTAAATGTTGATTTGAAACTATATGAACAGATTAGATCATTAAAATAAAGTAACTAATCAACATTTGACACATTAAAAACTCATTATTCAGCTCCGCTCATTACAAGAATGGAGTGAAAGATCCAAAAACCTTTTTTTAATTTAAAATTGATGTGTTTGGCAGCAGAACACAAGAATTACGTGACTGGATTGAAATAGAACAGCTAAAAAAAAAACCCAAAAAAAACAAAACAAAAAGAAAACAAGCAAGCGCCCAGCGGACTGCTTTCGGCTTTAAGGAACTTGTGAGACATTTTGCAGTTGATGGTGCTGTTCAACTTTTTCTTCTTCTTCTTTTTTTTTTTTTGTTTTTTTTTAAACTTGACTTTGACCCGTAAGAATATAATCACACATAAAAAAATACCAGGACTTTTTTTGTCTTTTTGTTTGTTTTTTTCTTTTGTTGTTGTTTAGTATTTCCATGCAGAACGGAACAGAAAGAATGCAGCAGAATCGACCCACTGGAAAACGAATGAAAAACAAACCAACGGGAAAAGAAAGAAAGAAATAAAAATCCGCTGATCCGAAAGGACTGACCAGGCTTTAAGCTGTCGCAGGTTTCAAAAGACGTGGTGATGCAGAAGAAGAGAGTGAGAGGAAAAAAAGAGAAGAGAGAGAGAGCGTGAGAAATGCCCCGAATAGTCACAGTGCACGGAGGAACACCAGGGCGGCGCTAAAGAGCGGAGAGTTGTCTATAGTAGTTTAGTGCTTTGTTAGATTTCTTTCATTTTTTTGTCGTTTAAAACGTGAAGACGCCTCTTGGTTCGTTTGAAGAGAAAGGGGGGGAAAAAACACTGAGTTGTTTTTATTTATCTAAAAGTCGTGAGGAAAAAGGGGGTGAAGCTGGGTCGTGGTTTGGTTTCCAAAGGGATGCACAAGTGTGTATATAACTGTTATGGTACATTTTGTGTATTTGTGTCTGTTTTATGAGGTTACAGTGTGTGTGTGTGTATGTGTGTGTGTGTGTGCCTCAGTGTGTGTGTGTGTGTGTGTGTGTGTGTGTGTGTGTGTGTGTGTGTGGATTGTTCAGTGCAGCCCAGCAGGGGGCTCCAAGAGCTCAGGAAAAAGTTTCTCCTCCTCCCCCTCAGTGTCCGAGTCGCTCTCCTCCAAAAACATCCCGCTGTCTTCTGCACCGCACGAAGGATAGTGTTTCTTCTTATTCTTCTTCTTGTTTGTTTCATGTGTGTGTTTGTTTGTTTGTTTGTTCCAGAAAAATACATCAGTCTGTGTTTCTCTCTGGTCAGCGCTGTTGCTCACTGTTATTTCTTAAAGGGGGCTAACCGGCTGATGTTCTGCCAGAAGGGAGATGTGCTGCGTTTGGGTCCGTACTCGTATCCATCCGCCTGACCGTAACCGTCCGGCATTAGGAACTGACCCGGGTTCATCGGGTCCAGAGGAGGGGGGTATGCAGGGGGGGCTGACCGGCTAACACCTGAGAAACACACACACACACAAACACACACACAGGTTTGTACACAAAAATAGATAAAGTGCAGAGGAACTATTAATGAAATTCATCAAGACACGGGAAGGAATTTCATATGATATAAATAGTACCTATATATAAATATAACTGTGTGTGTGTGTATATACATACATATCCACACACAAACATTATATATACAT
>JBBPCX010060110.1:0-14217 GCA_037974365.1 Hydrocynus forskahlii | reverse complement strand
TGACTGTAAGACTGTCCCTGTAACTAATGATTGTAAGACTGTCCCTGTAACTAATGACTGTAAGACTGTCCCTGTAAATAATGATTGTAAGACTGTCCCTGTAACTAATAATGGTAAGTCGCTCCGGATAAGAGCGTCAGCCAAATGCACCTTTACCCTTTCTGTGGGATCGAACCAGACGGGCTAGGACACACGTGTGGCTGTGGCACCAGTTCTGCTTCCTCTGACCACTTTCCATAGATACTGACCACTACAGACCAGGAATCCCCACAAGACCTGATGCTGGAGATGCTCTGACCCAGACATCAGAGTTTGGTTCTTATCAAAGTGTCTCAGATCCCTTCACTCACACTCACATTGTTCCTGTTTCCAACATTGACTTCAAGAACTGTCGGTTCGCTGTTCTTCACTTCACCTATGAGTGGTTTTAATGTTATGGCTGATTGGAGTATGATGAGGTTATAATAACGCTGCCAATAAAAAAACGCTTTTAAAAAATACAGCAACTTAAATAGTTCACTGACTCACAGCTGAAGCTCAAATTACTGATCAGTTTTGTCCCCATTTATCCATTTTTCCAAAATGCTTATTGTCCCTAGTTGTCTTGCAGCCCAAACACGGTATAAGTTATCAAGAGTTTATAAACTAATTCCAAGTTCTCGCTGCAGCTTCCACTTCTAATGATGACACCATCAAGATTAAAAGAAATTCGGCCTTTTGTTTAAAGTGTGGGACTCCTGAGAAAAAGCCAGAAGTGGTTATTGATCTGAAAAATGTGACCGTCCCTGCCATGAGTGACCCTTCTACTAATAAGGCGTAAGAGAGCATCAAATATACAGAACCTCATATTTTTAGTGATTACAGTGGCTTTCTCTCTAACATTCTCTCTTGCTCCCCCTCCCTGTCCACTTCTCTTGTAATTATTCAGTGAAGCGATGAAGAGTATAACCAATGTTGTTTTGGAGATGATGGGCAACAAGAGCACGGCCAGCGTGTCCCTGGGAGAGGTGCAGGGTGTTTTCGTGAAACCTAAAGAACGGACTAAGCTGGAAACCGTCTCGTTTGTCTACTCTGCAAGCACAAACCTCAGCGTAAGTAAAAGAGATATATTACATATTATACTTTAAATTAAAGGAGAAAAAAATTCATTAAAATTCATTCACAATTATTAAAGGTAACCAATATGTAATTCCAAGCTGTCCTGGAGCAGTAAGGCATGCAGCATCATGTAAATGGCACAAACCTTTGGTAAAGCGTGTATAATTGGTAATTATACAGGTAAAAATATAATAGCTAACGCTAACGTTTCTATTTTGCCAAGACTTAACACAAGACTAATGGCGGGCTCACACTGTGCAATATTTGGCCCATTTTGAGGCGATTTTTCACTCGTGCGACCATTTTGGGGATCAGCCTGAGTTTTGCCTTGTGTGTCGTGCATCGTGTAGTATACATGGGGTAACAAGAAGCGATTAACACTCACGACCAGCTCCCGATTATCAATCGTATGGTCGCAAGAAAATCAAACCTGTTTTAAAGTCCTGGTCGCTCCTCGTGAGGGTATCGCACTGCTGAAGCAGTGGCACGAGTGAAAAAGACGGAGCAGCATGGAGCGTGCAGATAAAGTACCTGTGTAGGTAAGGTAATTGCCTAAAGTTCAATTTAACTGTTGCTGCTCACCTCCAGTTCTTGTTGTAGAATTGTAAGACCACACTGCCCACGTCTGCCCAGCCATTTCCTTGTCCATACACACCGTCGCCTTTTAGACGTTTCTGCGCACAGAATGGCACAAATTGCTGACTAGCAGCGTTAAAACGAGCCATCATGATCTGATTAAAAAAAAACCACAGAACATACTGAGACACGCAACTGAGCTGAGCTTTAGTGTCATAAAGGCTGTTTGTGAGCCTGCTGTCCCTTTAGCTCTGCAGGATTGATTTTGTTTGTCACTTTGCTCCTGCTGTAGCCATAATGTCACAATGCTCGCTCCGAGACTTTCTCTTCCTATTCACTTTTAAGGTGACTCGTCCCTCGGCTCTCTTTCCCCTGCATTACAGGGGCGACAATACTTAAAAATCAGAAGGCTTTCCAAAGGGCTCAGTTATAGTTATAAAAAGCTGAAAAATGTAGTGTTATTGCCTGAAAATGTGTTATTGTTTTTTAAATAACAGTTGACACTGTTAAAATTTCCCCACCCCATTCCATGCAGTCCATATAAGAGAAACTAAGCAGAAAAGCAGTGTTTTTGTGATGTCACAAACACCAGCCTATTTGTAAATCACTGCCAACAGCAGGCTGGTCTCATTCAGACCCTATTCATGAGGAGAGTTTCAGCCCACTCTGTGTTTTGAGCCACAATAACTGCCAGCCAATTAGAGCAGAGCCAATTTACATACATCGACATAAAGGCACGGTAACAAAAACAACCGGTTTAATTCTAAGGGATAGAAAAACTGCTTTTGGTACATAAAACCACCTAAAGGTCATGAGGAGACTAAAATGGAAGAGAAAATCGGGATCTTAGCCCTTTAATAATCTAGAAACCAAGAAACCACCAAAATCAGAAGATTATTAGAACACATTCTTAGTGTGCAAACAATCACACAACACTATTAACTTGAAGAGATTTTAATTCTGAATATTTTGGGTCATTTCTGTTCGTTCATCAAGAAACGTTCACACAATGCAAATGGCAGCTGCCTTTTTCAAAGGTGTGTAAAAAAGGTTTATTGTCTAAGAGTCTTGGCCTGTTAATACACTGTGGTTCTGTATGTTTCTGTTTATATATTGTGGTTCTGTCCATAACATATCTGTTAATATACTGTGGTCATTTTTATGGACTCGTTTCCACATTTGCAGATCATCCAAGATAAAACCCAAATAGCAACGTATCCCATATCGCTTTTGGTACCAAAGGAGGCATTTGAAAAAATTGCCAACCGAAGTAACACCACACTGTTCACGTCTGTGTTCCGATTCCCCAACTTCACAAAGGTACAGGAGTTTATGATCTTTTAGAATCATGAAGTAACAATGTTGTGCTGTATGTCCTGCTGTGAAGTTCACCTTTACTTTTTACTGTGTTCTGAATGAGCAGCAAAAGAAACTTTTGGACATAAGTCAACAGGACAGTCTTTCAGGCAGGGGCAGTTTGCTCCTTGGTGCGGCCAGGCAATGCACCACCAAAGGGGGGAAGAGAATTTGTTCTGGGACTGTTCTAGTTATGTTCCTGGCAATTTCCTACCAGGTCGTTCTGATACACTCTCGTGTTATGCTGTTCAGTCCGTTTGGGGTCCAAGTGGCCTCAAACCAACATGCTTTCGTCAGACATAACACGGTGGAGAACCGCGTGTGTTGTAATGCCATCTAGTGGTTACTGATGGTATTGCTACATGAGGTGACTAGAAAAAAAACAACCTGTTCAATGAAACATGAACATTTCTTGTTAACTAGCTGTTAATTTACCTATCAGATCGATCACCTCAACCATCACCGCAACAATCCCTACCTGAGAGATTTGTCAGGAGCTGCTACTGCTTTCAAGGCCAAATATGAGATGCAATTTCTCTCTGTCTCTCTCTCTGTCTCTTTCTCTGTCTCCCTCTCTCTCTCCCTCCCTCCCTTTTTCTCTAAGGATGAGAAAAACAGCACAGTTTTGAATAATGAAGTCTATTCCATTGACATGGGAGCAGAAATAGCCAACCTGACTAACAAAGTTGGCATTGCCTTCAAGAACGTTGCTGTGGTAAGTAAAAAACATAATTCTGATGATAAACCCAAAAAAACCCACCAATAAACAACAAGTGTGCACCTGGTCACATTACACTTTTTGATTCTTCTTTAAGTGAAATGAACTTTACGCCATCTCTGTGTGGAACAAATGTAAATCTACATTTTTTTTTCAATTTACAATTTTAACGGCTATTTAACAATCAAAGTCAGATCACACATTCTCACTATGTCCTTAAATTGGTTATAAATGCAAATAGTATAAAAAAATGTAAATACCACTTTTTGATGCTGCCATGATACTCTGATGTTGCCTTTACAAGGACAGAAATGCTGAACAGCTGTTTTCAAATCTTATGCTCTTCTCTGGCCCACCCAGACCCTTAATCACTGATCAACATGATTAATCGATCCATCAATTACGAATATCTGTCAATTACTTTATATAAGAAATGCTCTAAAATGTCAAAATTTAATCATAAAAACTAAATGGAATTGAAAAACCTTAAAGTGATTTATAACATTTGCTTATATTCCTCCCTCTCCTCTATAGTTTTTACTGTTTTGAAAAAGGTTTGCTAAAGATCAACACAAATGTTTATCTAACTTTTTTTTTTCTTTTCCACAGAACCAGGCCACACCCTCTTGTCAGTCCTGGAATGGAGAAGGTTGTTACATTTCAGTTCTATAGGGTGATTTATATTATTTTTTTGGTAATTGTGCATAGGCCTGTTTTCAGTCCAGCAGTGTAGCTGCAATTTGTTTATGTAAAAATTGACCACTTATACCGCTTCCCTCAGGGTTGAAGCCAAACTGGACAACACTTGGGTGCAAGACCAAGACAAATGGGACCAACATAACCTGCGAATGTGAACACTTGACTTTTTTTGCTGTGCTGATGGTGGTGAGATTCTCTCTTGATTGTCATGCCTGATTCAGCCTATATGAAACCTACATTCTATACATCAATATCGTGGTCATTTCTGATGAATAATTTTAAGAAAAACAGAAGGGATTAACTTGTTTTAATACTGCTGTAAAGCAGTCTAAACTGAAGTGCCTCCAGTTTCTCAAAATTTCTGCATGACTCAGTGACCGAGGTATAAACAATGTCATTCAGCGTGGTTGCACTGTGAAACTGCTCACCGCCAAGCAACCAGTTAACACAACCTCTTTGTTTTTCCAGTGAAAGAAACCCTGGATAAATACAATATTGTGCAAAAGAATTTAGAATCTGTTTATCAGGACAGTGAGTGTTTTATTAACACTAGAATTAGAATAAATACAGTAATATCAGTGTTACTGGGACAGCTGGTGGCCTACTGGTTCGAATCCCAGGACTGCTAGTGGGACTACTGAGGTACCCTTGAACAAGGTACCGTCCCCATACACTGCTCCCCCACACACTGCTCCCCGGGTGCTGTGTTCCTGGCTGCACGCTGCTTCACTTGGTGAATGGGTTAAATGCAGAGGAAAAATTTCACACTGTTCATACTGTGGTCCATCAGTCCTTTAGTTTAAATCAGGAGCTCCTGATGGACCTTCACACATCCAAGCAGGCATCAAGGAGAAACCTGCACCCAAAACCGTGTTCTTCTGACCAGCTCCCAAAACATTAACTACTGTTTACACACAAAACTGATCTGGATCTTTTTCACTGTTCAAACACAAAACTGACCTGCAGAAAGAACCTCAGTGCTCTTCACACAGGGGGCTAAGACTTCTGCACATTACATTTACACTTTTACATAGTAAAGTAAATGTAGAAATGTGAGATGTTAAGTATAATTACAATTTTCTATTTCATAATAAAGGAATTTTATATTGTATGTAAACATTTTTCAAGCTTTAAAACACAGCATTCGCTCCCTGTCCTGCACAGTCTGTTATGTCCCCAGGCGGTGGGGACTCTGATTTTGACACTGGGTGTGGTTTCCCTGGTTGCTCCAGGAGTATGGGTTCTTAGCCGGCCAGGGATTAAAGAATAATTAGATTTAAGTCATTATGGGTTCATTTGAATTTTGTCCCTCCTGCCATCCTTGTTATACTGAGAAAATGAGGAGAAAAGAATGGAAGTCTGCATCTACGCCTCCTTCCTGAGCGGGCATGGCCTGAACGTGACACAGTCCTATTCTGAATTCCCTGCTTTTGTGATGTTTCATTTGAGTGTAAATCTGTAATTAATATTAAAACACTGAGAAGCAGGAAGAGCAGCGACCTCTGAAACTCAACTAAGGAGGTGTTCATGAGAAGCCTGGGAAAAAATATCCCTGCCGAAAAAAGGAGGGAAAAATAGACACGCTGTAACATTCTCCCGGTCTATTCCCCCGTTTCTTGGCTTTTGTAATGTTCTCCCTGCTTTTTCTTGTTTCTTGGCTTTTTGTAACGTTCTCCCTGTCTTTCCCCGTCTCTTGGCTTTTTGTAACGTTCTCCCTGTAGTTTTATTTTTCGTAGTTATTTCCTAGTGTCCATTCTGTTTATTTCTTCTTTGGTATCTTGTTTCCTGTTTTATGTTAATACATTTTCATCTCTAATCATTACACACAATAATGCTGAAACATCGGATCCTGTTTGTCCACTAAAAATGGACACCTATTTTTGTACAGTACTGTAAGTGATATATCTCAGCGTTGATCTATTAATGAGGTACAATAGGAGATGACCAAGCACAAATACTGTATAACTATATTCTGTTCAGTACATGTTGAATGATGTAAGATGTGCTCCATTTAGGGCTTTAAGTTCTTTTCAGTTCCATTTAAGACATTTTCCTAAGGACCTCGATATGAGAGCACAGGCGTAGGAACGATTATCTCACAGGGCATGCTGAACTTTTGCTAACTGTCCTGTGTAATAAGAAAACGATTCCAGTGCAGCATCATAGGCTCATGTGCAATAATATATGTGTTTATGGTGCAGTATTTTCATTCTGGTAGACGATCCTACTCAGACTGCTGTTACACCGCTACACTCTATTTTTTTGTCTATTTATCGTAGTGTTCTGTCATCCCTGGAACTCTGTTCAGTGCTGTAACTGCCTCCTGTACAGTAATCAGACCTATAGTACGACACTCATCGCTCCAGAAGGTTTACAGAGTGTCCGCACTTGCTGTCTGTTTCTTGTCTGTCTGTTGTCCACTGTCTGTTGTAACCTGCACTCTGTTGAATGTTGTATGTTGCTATATGTTGGTCCATGGAGAAACGTTGTCTCATCTCACTCTGTACGTGTACACAGCTGCTGATGACAATAAAGTAACCTTGAACATTGAACATGTGGTGCTGGAGATGTGATAATTGTGTGCCGCTGTATGAGAGTGAGTGAGCTAAAATACTTTTGGTGTTTCCACAGCCAAATCCCGAAAACATTTCCAGCACAGACCTCAGCAATCTCACTTACATCACCTCTATCGGCTGCGGAGTGTCCATCTTCTTCCTGGGCGTGGCCCTCTTCATGCACTTTCTGTTAAGGTACGGTGGAAAAATAATTGACCATTAATAAGCAGTGAATTACATCGCTCTCATCCTGCTGACTCGAGCAGTCACTGGAGTTTCAAGCCCTGCACGAGCTGAGCTGAACCAGGTTTGCCTTCCGCAGAGAACCCAACTGTTACAATAAACCAAAAGTAAAACAATTCTGTCGTTCACCCCAGGCAGAAAAAAGTGTTTCAGGCCTCAAAAAGGAAGTATTTTAGTAGTTTTAACGTTTAAACACTGATACAAAACAGACATTAACTCCACCCTCCCAATTTCCCACTTTAATACTTTCTCTCATGTTAAATATAAATAAAATTGGTGGTGAAAGCAAATAAAAATGATTTACATAGCCTTCCCAGTTCTTTTCAAGTGGTTCTAACAAATATAAACTGATAATAACAAAGTACATTTAGATTCATATTTAACAGAAAAAAATACTTTCTGGGCACACTTCTGCTTCTTCTAGTCCCAGTCGGAATACGAACACTGAACACCAATTCGATATTCAATGTGTTGCTCCCATTCATTTCCAATGGGGAGTGACCTGCATGGGATATTGCGGCGTGTTGCCACTGATCAGTGCTGTTGTTGATGCCGGTGAGGGCGGGCATGCATAGTTATATCTAGATGGAAGCTGTTGAAATAAACTATACAGAGCATACACATGATATCACAGAAGGCGGAGGCCAATTTTACAGAATAAAACACACAAAAACACACATTTAAATGGAAAACAGCTATTGTGCAATTGATAGTACAAACAGATTCATCAAGAAATCGGAATGATGTTTTTACAGGCTGTCAAAAGCTGAAGAAAAGAGCAGCCAGCTGATCACTACAGTTCGCAGGAACAACTGCCTTTAGGAGAGAAACTGCTAAATCAAGGAGTAAAAACAATTATGTGCTTAAATTAGAGGCAGTTGGGCTCGATCCTTACAACTTACTACTGGACCAGGGGCCCATGGACACTGACCTGTGGCCAGGAATACTGACATTTATTGTATGTTGTCAGAAAATCCAAGTCCTGGCCTCATATCAGTGTCCATGGACCATGAACGGCACGGCGGAAGCACAGCACTGTTAAAACGCCAGTCTATAAAAAAGTACCTCCTTATTTGGATCAACAGTGGAGGCTGACCTCGTCATGTAGAATCAAACATATTGTATCTTCATCACATTTAAATTATATGTATATATAGAAAAGAACATAACTAAAAATAAACAGACAGTTGTCTTTTTTAAAAACCATATCAAACTAGTGAAAATGTACAGCTCTAAATCTCAAACATACAGTATTTAGCTGTACTAAACATAAATACCTTCCATTTATAAGCTTATTTCCCATGTGTATTCCTGCCGAGGCGTGCTCTTCTGCTAGCCGGCTACTAAGAGCCGATTCTTTGTAGTGAATCAGAAGAGCCGACTCCCAGCGAGTGAGAGCCGCTACCCACTTTTTTATCAACACACAAAGCATTCATATTTGCCGAGTTAGGCTAAAATATGAGGCTACAGTTGATAATAAACGAAGAGCCGTTTGGGAGCCGAAAGAACCGGCTATTCTTTGGGAGCCATGCCACAAGAGCCGGCTCTCTTAAAAGAGCCAAACTTCCCATCACGTGAACTGCGTTCAGTCTCGCCAGAGTGAACGTCACACATGGTTACGGTCATAATTTGTAAACCGACTCGTTCAGTTCAGCGTTCACGAAGAATAGGAACGCGTTCATGCACAACACTGTATATATATTTATATATGTATTTGTGTGTATTGGCCAGTATGGGTATGGGACTAGTGTAAAACGTGTTTGGACCCTCCCCAGTCAGTACTGGTTAAAGAATGAAGAATGCGAAGTCACATTTGTTCAGAAACATCAGAATCAGGATCAACAATGTTTCTCCAACATTTCTCAACAGGAGAGCGAGACAAAGCGATACAGTCCACCTCCTCATCAACCTGTTTGTGGCACTGGTTCTGCTGAACCTGACCTTTCTGACCAACGAGTACGTGGCGAACACGGGCCACGTAATCGGCTGCAAGCTCATGGCGGGCTTCATGCATTACTGCCTGCTGGCGAGCTTCACGTGGTTCAGCCTGGAGGCTCTACACCTCTGCCTGCAGCTGGGCAGGAGCTCCAGCACCATCCAGCACTACATCACCAAGATCTGCATCGCCGGCTGGGGTGAGTGGGAGAACAAGTTCGCTGGATTCAACCTACATGACCATTTTCCAGCATGTGTTGTCCTTCATACACAGGCTGTTTGTCTATAGTGATTGGCTATTAAGATGGATTAGTTGAACTTGAAGAGGTGTTTTAGTCTGAGAGACTGGTTCGCCAGACCTGTGATCTTAAACTAGTTCAAATCTGTGACATCTGTAGCATTTACAAATCTGCTAAACAGAGCCGGGAAAAATCAGTGCACTGCAGTATTGCAATGTTTTTGGCATGGTGTTATACTGATGCAGCCGCAGAATGTACTTATTTTATATATTCCTGCTTTAAAGTGGAAGAACAAATATTGACAGAGTAACATAGTAATGTATCGTCTTATGTAAATCTACTATAACTATTACAGCTGTAACTATTAGAGGACAATTCGTTCTCTCTCTCTCTACACCACTCTCCATCAGATTTCCGAGTGGTTTCCTTTTGAGACGTTTTTGAGAATTACAATCCTGATGTATAAAATCGTGCTCCACCCACAAATACATCCAGTCGTCCTGTTTCAGTTATCCAGTTTCAGTTATTCCTTTTGTTATCCCATTTCAGTTATTCCGTTTCAATTACCCAGATTCAGTTATTCAGATTCAGTTGTCCTGTTTCAGTTATTCGGTTTCAGTTATCCTGTTTCAGTTGTCCAGGTTCAGTTATCCAGGTTCAGTTCTCCTGTTTCAGTTATCCAATTTCATTGTCCTGGTTGATTTTTTATTCAAGTTAACTATTTTAAAAACGGAAAAATTAATTTTTTTTATGATATCTGATGCTAAAAACTGTTGCATGGTTTTCTCTAATCAATGCTGTTTGAGATCAGATGAAGATGAAGTGGATGGATTTGACCGTTTAAGGGCTTATTGTCTAATTTCAGTCCCCCCTGCCATCGTGGTGGCTGCCCTCTTCTGTATGCAAAAGTACAGCCTGCTTGCCATACACACCGATACGGGAAAGCAGGTGAACATGTAAGTGCACCCTCACCTACACCTCCTTCAGCCAAAAAAACCCTGCGGCCACCAGCCCAGGTGGTCATCATCAGTCAGGGGTTACTGAAGAAAACTACTTTTTTACTGAAATGCCTGTTTCTTGTACATGTTTACACTGAAATTAACTTTAGAAATGACCTTTCTGTCCATATACCTTAAAATACCAACCCAAAATATTTTATTTTTTGCTTTCCTTGTTTGAAAGTAGATAGAACTGAAAATCCTTTTGTTTTTTCCATCACCTTACATCATAGGTTGCTTACCATTTGTCATAAAACTCAAATCTAGACCCGTATAGACCCAGGTGTCACAAAAGCCCAGGGGATTGAGGTGCAGGCGTAGATTTCCATTTTTATCTAAGACTTTATTTACAGAAACAAACACAAAGAGGCACAAGGGCCAAAACACAAAACAGACATAAACACTGGAGACTGGCTATAAACTTAAGACTTAAGACGGCGGACCGACAGCGTGAGGCTCACACAAACCGAACTAAATACACATTGACTTAACACAAGAACCAATGGCAACAAAGCCTCACTTTAACTTAAACACCCTACAGCTGCAAATAATGATACCAGCCCAAACTAAACCCTTCAACTTAAAAGTCCATTTCACAACAGAAAAGGCCCAGGGATGTCACACCATGACATTTTTATTATGGACCTTATAAGTGTTAATGCACCGATTAAACAACTAAACAGCTCAGCTGCAGCTTAAACCTCAGTCCTAAAACCTGTTTATTTCTGATACCATTTCTGAGTAGAGCTGGGACGTCTATAATGAACAATCAGGAAAAAAAGAACATAATGTGGTTCTCCAAAAAATTTAAATCAAATAATAAACCAAGAGATACTGACATTTTGAAAAAATAACTGACAGAGGGCCCCAGGGTGGTGCAGTAGGTAGCACTGTTACCTCACACCTGTGTGCGTGTGTGTGTGTGTGTGTGTGTGTGTGTGCCCCTCGTGGAGGGCCGGCGTCCCGCCCAGTATGAGTCCCCGCCTCACGCCCGTAGACCCCAGGATAGGCTCCCTGTACCCACGACCCTAGTAAGGATTAAGCGGTTACAGAAAATGAATGGATAATTGACAGAAACTTCTTCTAACAGTTATGGGTGCATTAAACTACTGTTAACAGGAAACAGCATCCTCTTTTGGATAAAGACCAAAATGTATTTTGGTAATCAGTCTGATAATGGGTTGAAATACTGGGGATAAGATCATTTTATTCGGTTTAAAAAGAGGTTTTACCGGGGCCTGTTAGCTTGCAGACCAATCAGAAACAACCAAATGCGCTGCATACCTGAAACCACAACCATCTGGCACACTCAGGCATGGACCTTCTTTGTAGACTTATTTATTTGATCATTTTAAAATAAAAGACTGATACTTCCATGTATCACCAGGTTTTTTTTTACCCAAAAAAACTAATTATTTGACCTTTTCTGCCACACACTTCTGTTAATGCTGAAGGTCAGTCAATAGTATGTTTAAAAATATATATGTACATACATGATTTGTCTTTTTATTTGTGTGCTCCCTTCTTGATCAGGGAGTGTTTCATCTTAATATCATTACCCTCAATAAACAAATGACATATACAGTAAAATGTAAAGCAAAATTTATGGTCAGAGCTTATTTTCTAAACCTAAGAACAGGGAGCCCAGCTCCGGTCTTGGTGATTTCCTCCCTAAACACACCTGGTTCAGCTCACCTGTTCATCCTCAGGTTCAGTGAGGTGTTTGAGGAGGGGAACCACCAAACCGTGCTGGAGGTCCACCCTCCAGGAGCCCTGCTTTAAGACCCTGGTGAATATTCTTCTCTATTGATCTCACCCTGTCCTTCTGCTCCGAAGGTGCTGGATCACAGACGCCAGCATCCACTACGTGGTGAACATCGGCTACTATTCCGTCGTCTTCGCCTTCACCTTCACAACCTTTGTGGTCATGCTGAGATGGATCTTTCTCCTCAAAGGGACCAAGGCAGGCCACAATAAACTAGCCGCCAGCTCCAATAAGCGCACAAAGACGGGCACCTCGGACGTCCTGACCGTGATGGGCCTGTGCTGCACTCTCGGGCTCACCTGGGGCTTCGCCTTCTTCGCCTACGGGCCCCTGCGCCTCCCATCCTACTACATCTTCACCATCTTCAACTCCTTCCAGGGTGAGTCTGAGAGAGAGGAAGGGTAAAGAGTGTGTGAAGTGTGCATTTTGGCATACGTGAACACACCACAGTGTGAAATTCTTTCTCTGCATTAACCACATATAACCCGTTTAACCCCGTTAACTCATTTAAGCCATTTGCCGAGTGAAGCAGCGGGCAGCCAGGAACACAGCGCCCAGGGAGCAGTGTGTGGGGACGGTACCTTACTCAAGGGTACCTCAGTGATGCCACTAGCAGTCTTGGGATTCGAACCGACGACCTTCTGATCACAGGGGCAACTCCCTAACCACCAGCACACCATTGTCTCCCCGAGAATGGGTTACTTCATCTGATATCAATGTTTTTTTTGCCCTTGAAATAACACTGTAAGACATGACTGTGGCAACACTCGTCATGTCCTGTAAGGACAAATCCTGTAAAATATCCTGCCAGTCGACTGACAGTTTCCCGAGCACCTGAACTGAAAACTGATTATACATACAGTTTCCTATACAGTATGTTTCTCACTTCATATACAGAGTATCCTGTAAAAATCAAACCAATGACACCAATTCAGTTCTAGGTAATTTCAGGAAGGATTTATGTGTCCTTCATGTAAAAATCATTAATCGTTATCTCAATCATTATAAATAACACAAATACAATATATGCGCTGTTTAATACAGTAAAATATTACATATATGTGAGAAAAAAATGATAAATGTGATTTTTTTTTTTTACATTTCACATTTTTTCATCTAGCCATGGTTAGCTAGCTGGCTAACAGCATTTAAAAGATTATTGGCAATATATTAACATTTCTGAGAACTGTAGCACCTGAAGACACACATTAAGTAAGTTCCCATCAAACACCAAGACATTATGATAAAAAAATTAATGTTTAAAGCAAAAATGACATAGAAAAATGCTAACTAACGTTGCTCTAACCTTTTGAATTTAGTTTATATTGAGACTGTCCACATAAATAACAGCCTTTTTGAGAACAATCGCACCTATTGACAGATAAAATGATTTCCCATTGAATAAACATCAAGTTAAACCCCAAATGAAATTACTTTCATTTAATATATTTGTATAATATTGTTGGCTACTGTCTTAGCTAGGTTAATCAAGATAAAATTTAATCTAAAAATGAGTTAAGAGTTAGGGTTAGTCAATAGGGTTAGTTCATTTACAACCAACTTTTTTACTTTATTAATATCTTTGGTCAAACATTATTTAAGAAGCGTCTGTTACGATGACAGTTTCTGTTACACATTCAGCACTTACTGGACTAGAACCAATAATATTGTAAATGATTAACTCTTTTAAAGGCTGATTAATCTCTAATAATACAAATACTATTTGAGTTTAAATATTATTATATAAATTATTCATTTACTCACACTATAGCAAATACTACTTAAAGTTTAATATCACAAATTTTTCAAAGTTTCTGTATAATTACCTCTCAGTAAATAACTGAGATGGAAACAAAGTCATCAAGGGTGGGTTTGGTGTGAAACTGTTCACTGTTGATACGCTGATTTCTTTCCAGTGGAGGTGAATGGAACCAGACGTCTCCGACACAAATCCAGCTGTTTTATTCTCTGTCCCCTCCAGTGAAGCTCCACGTGTGTCTGAGTGTTTATATGGATGTTGATGATGTAAAATAGT
>JBBPCX010060050.1:0-14222 GCA_037974365.1 Hydrocynus forskahlii | reverse complement strand
CCTCACTGATCTCCACCCTCCTCACTGATCTCCACCCTCCTCACTGATCTCCACCCTCCTCACTGATCTCCACCCTCCTCACTGATCTCCACCCTCATGACTGATCTCCACCCTCATGACTGATCTCCACCCTCATGACTGATCCCCACCTCATCACTGATCTCCACCTCATCACTGATCTCCGCCTCATCACTGATCTCCGCCTCATCCCTGATCTCGGCCTCAGCCCTGATCTCGACCTCAGCCCTGATCTCGACCTCAGCCCTGATCTCCGACCTCAGCCCTGATCTCGACCTCAGCCCTGATCTCCGACCTCAGCCCTGATCTCCGACCTCAGCCCTGATCTCCACCCTCATCACTGATCTCCACCAAACTGTGATCTCTCTGTCTGTCTGTCTGTCTCTCTCTCTCTCTCTTTCTGGGTTGGTGAACGGTGCTGTTTGTGTTATATATTTACAGAACTTGTTGTTGTTGTTTTTCAGGAAGCTGAAGGTGGTTTGTGGGAGTGAGGTATGTGTTCAGAATCTACAGTGGGAGGAAAATCTCGGGTGAGTGAACACACCAAACCCAGATTAACCACAAC
Source organism: Hydrocynus forskahlii (assembly GCA_037974365.1). Taxonomy (NCBI): domain Eukaryota; kingdom Metazoa; phylum Chordata; class Actinopteri; order Characiformes; family Alestidae; genus Hydrocynus; species Hydrocynus forskahlii. The sequence continues at coordinate 13,639 of JBBPCX010060050.1, read as the reverse complement.
TTGCATTTAAAATGAGTTGCACTGAAATTACAGTATCTATTTATAAGGTTGGGTTAATTTTATCATTTATGAAGTTCAGAAATAGTTATGAATTTACTGTCTTAGCTCAGATTAAACAAAAAACAAATACAGTAAATTCCTGCTTATCGTGGGGGTTACGTTCCAAGAGAATCCACGTATAGTGAAAAAAACGTGTTGTTGTGATGTGGTAAAAATATGCCTAAAATGCCTGTTTTTATAGTATAAACCCTAAGTATGCCCCCAAATATGCTCCCAAAACACTTAAATTCCATTTTAAACTCAGCTTAATACATTGCCCTCCATGGGCAATCAGCAGCCAATCAGCAGCAAGGAGAAATAAATAGCTTCTTGGACTGGCTACTTTCAAACCTCCCGCCTCTGAGTACAGCGGTATTTCACCATCCCAAGACACGCTTTCTCTCCAAAGTACCAATATATAGTTATTTTTTATATGGAAATGTAGCTGGATTTATGTTGTTATTTATTTCACATTAGTACATCATTAAATTATTCTCTTAATTACTTATCACTAAAGTGCATGAAAAATTATATATTGCCAAGAAAAACGCTGCAACGTCTGGGCCTCGTCCAGCACGCCCCCTCGTCCTCGTGCTGGGTTGTTTATGTTTGGCCGGTGCTTAGCAACTCAGCACAAGGACGAGGACCGGACGTCACAAAAGCAAAAAAAAAAATGCAGAGGATATCAGCAGTTTCCGTGTTAGTACGGGGGTTTCCGCGAACAATCATTAGTTCAGTTCTCAGAAAAACATCTGTGATGGACTGAAACCACGACTGCTGATCCGCGTTAAAGTGAGGGTTTACTGTAAATAAACATTAACACAACCTGAAGTTCCAAGAACCCCAATGCTATCAGATTGGAGAGTGTGTATGTGCGTATTTCACTGAGCATGTATGTGTGTATCCTCAGGCTGAAGGATGTGCTTCTGAGGGTGCGGATGGGGGTTCCAGGGGAAAGGGAGTATTACCCGTGTCAGGAGTTTGTGTGGGACGCGGGTGGAGACCCCTCAGCGACGGGGCTCCACCAATCACTCGCAGCGTTTTATGGCATCAACCCAGAAAACTTGCTGCTGGCCAAACACCTGCCAGACAAGCACACCTGGATGATCATCCACAACTGGGTGAGGACTGAAAATGTCAGGAATGTCCAGAAATGAGGACCTGAAGATACAAAGTTTCATCCAAATGTGAAAATCTAGCAGCTGTTGTAGAATTTCTTGTATCTTTATAAACAGCGTCTGCTCCCTCTGTCCTGTGTCCATCCATCCCTCTGTCTTCCCTCCTTCCATTCCTCCATCCTCCATCCCTCTTTCCTTCTGTCCCTCCATCTCTCCGTCTCCCTGTCCTCCAGCCTTCTGTCTCTCCTAGGACATGGTGATTAGAAGGATTAACTCTATTCACCAATCTGATTAAAAGGCAGGTTAAAGTGATCAATAAATGAGGAATGAACTATGGTATGCTGTGCTGCAGAACTCAAAACACTTGGACAGTGAAAACACACTTTCTAGAAAATATACAGAACAGGAAGGTAACAGGAGGCACCCAAACTGCTCTTATTTGAAATTTTATTTTTTTTTGTGTTTCTATTGGTCCACACATCCTGAAACCAGGACAGCTGCTCTGTTTCAGTGATGCTGATAAAAAAAGACTTTGTAGATTTCTGTGATGGAAAACTAGACTAGGTGACAGTCTGATCAGGAGTTTTTGTCAGTGAGGAGCATTCAGGACACTGTAGATATACTTTCTCACTGAAAAAAAAAAAGTTTGTGGGTTAAAAGGTGATCAGGTGAGAGAAACATGAGATGATGGTAAGAAGGACCTGGTTTGGTTAAGAACATGTGAACTGGTTGAACTGTGTGAACTGAGTGTTTTCTGCAGGGATAAAAAGTGGACTTCCACTTATTTTGGTATTTGATTCATTTCTGTTTTCCTGATTCTCTGTTTGATGTAAATTAAGCTTCTCTGACTTCTACAGACTCAGCAGGTCTCCAAACGCAAGAAGAAGAAGAAGGTAGAGAGTCTTCAGGGAGCTCCATACTGCCTGAGAGATGGAGACATTATCGGTGTAAAGGTAAGAGATACAATCACTTCACTGTTTATGCTTTTCTCCACTTTTTCACACCTGACCAAGTCCTGCAGAGTTTCATTGTGTCCTGTGTGGAACCTGTGAAAGTGGTGTACTCTGGTACTAGTGGAAACTGGGGGACAGGAACAACCTTACCACACTCGACTGCACTCTTTCATGCTTACCACATTCTGCCTTGTTGTACCAGACCCTACCAAACCTACCCACCTGCACTGTAGGCTACTGTACCTAACTATCATACCTAACTGTATTCAACTTTGACCAACCACGTCACTACACCTTACTGTACCATCACTGCACTACTCTAATGTGCCTGTTCCCTTACTTTACCCTGAGACTTACCTTACTGTAGCCCTAACTGTAATGATACTGTACCTTACTGTGCCCCGATACTGTACCCTGATGCCTTACCTAACTGTACCTCTAACTATACCCTAATACCATACCTTACTGTACTTTACCATATCCTGCTGCCATACTTACCACACACTCCTACCATACTTTACAGTCCCATATTACAGTACTATACTTTACTGTACTATCGTACCTTACTGTACTCTACTACCATACTTTACTGAAGTCCATTACTGTACTTTACCGTGCCGTGTGTGTGTGTGTGTGTGTGTGTGTGTGTGTGTGTGTGTGTGTGTGTGTGTGTGTGTGTGTGTGTGTGTGTGTATGTAGAATCTCCTTGTTGACAGTAATAGAGAGTTCAGTACGCTGCAGGATGAAGAGGCCCAGCAGAGACTCAGGGAGCAAACAGAGAACCGCAGGAAAGGGTGAGAAACTGCTCATGCACACACACTCATGCTCACACACATGCACACACATGGTGCAGTTGGTTGTCACAAAAGATTATGAGGTAAATATTTATTCATTAGTCACTGATTTTGTTTATTTCTTTATTTGTCCACTAGAGGGCCTGGTGAGGTCAGCCAGGGAGTGTGGCCTGAGGGAAAGAGCAGGGCAGCTAAACACAGAAAGCCTGAAGTGGCCTTGTCAATCAATGTTGGAGTGTTTAGATAGCCCCGCCTCTAGTAGGAAGCCACACCCATCAGAATTGGCCATCCATGAACAGGTCAGGGGCCAGCAGACATCTGAGAACCAATCAGAAATCAGAATGATGAGAAGCAGAGGATAATGGGAAACGTTGCAGAGGCTCCACCTGCTGTCCGGGAACAGACTTCCAGATTCCGCTGCAGTGCATCGTGGATAAAATTTCTCCCCTGCTGTTTTCTGATATTCCACTGTTTGTTTTTATACTTTACTTTATTTGTAAACAATATGTCACTTCTGCGGTTTCTTTTTGGAGGTTTTTAGAATATTTTTGGCCTGCACAGCAGTACGCTCTACTGGAAAATAATCTGTTTTGTTTCTGAGGCTGTGTTTGTTTTTTTTGTTTCTGAGACTGTTCATAGAAAGTGAGGAATGTTGAGGATCTGATCACAGACTAAAATAATCTGACAGTTTATTATTGCAGTTATTAATAAATAATGATTTCTGTTGGAAATGTTATGAAGATCCAGCGGTGTTACAGAGGAATAACGGTTTGATTAATACTATTATAATGATTTCTTTTTAGAATGAAAAGCCTTTTTTCTACTGCCCCCCCCCCAACACACTCACACACTGTTGTGTTGGGTCTGGTGAGGAGTGCTTTGTGTTCCTGCAGGACTGAATGTTTATCTGAAGGTCCACTGATTTTGGGTCAAGGGTTATGATTTTTCTCCATTCAACATGTTTTTAAAGTCACATTGAATAGGATTTTAAAGTTTTGATTTAATGTCCTCTGATTATTATATTATTTGTAAAACAGTTTAGGATGAAAGAATCTGCACAATAAAATACTGTATCAGAAAACTGCTGGAAAAAGTCTGTTATTATGTGTGTGACTGCATCAGGTCTATTATTATTATTATTTTTATTTGGCACCTATTCTCCTGAAATTTTTGACACATGGGCATGGTTCCAGCGTCAAAACATCCATTAATATCCCCTGCAATGTACGTGTAAGCTCAGGTCAGTTATTGGAAAAAAAAGTAGGAGAGTCAGCTGCCTTAGTTTTAGAATCAAATGAAAGGGTTTACTGGAATGGAGAGTGGGTGTTGGTGCTGATTCTAATCAGTGCCTTGGATTCTGCTCCAAGTGATAAAACTCCCAGAGCGCTGCCATCATAAAAGTGGCATTTATGTTTATGTTTACGTTTATGGCATTTAGCAGATGCTCTTATCCAAAGCGACATACATCAGTCTGCATCTGTTCTTTATACATGTACAGCTACACTAAGACCAACACCTGCTTTTAAGTTACTGCCAGCTAAGTTACACACCTTAAACCCTGTCAAAAGAAAAAAGTCAAGAGGTTAATACACAAATAAGGAAAAGCAGTTAAGACGGTAAGGAAAAAGATATATGAGATAAACGAGGACTGGTTAGTCACCAAGGTGCTCCTTTTAGAGGTGGGTCTTCGGACGTCACTTGAAGACAGCGAGGGACTTCGCAGATTACAATAGGGAGTTCGTTCCACCACTGGGGGACCAAGACTGAAAAGAGTCTTGATGCATGTCATCCTCTTGTCAGCAAAGGAGGTTCCAGACGAGCAGTGCTTGATTCTGGGATGCCGATTCTTCAAACTTGGTTCTGCAGAAGGAAGACTTTGCAGAAGTTATATCAGTGGCAAATTCGGACAGAAGAAAGCGATAACTGATAAGGTCGCTGTAGCAAAGTGTTTTCCTCCATCTCCTTTCGGCTTTTCTCAGTTCCCTTCGGTTACTTCGCAGGACCTCAGACAGCCATGGAGCCGGGGGAGAGACACGTTTTGGTCTGGAAGACAAGGGGACGATAGTAGATTAATTGAGCTGTGGAGAGATGAGAGAAGGTCATCGCTGGCTGATTCAACTGAAGTTGGACAGGGGTTACTGTAGTTAGCGAGAGATCAGGAAGAAAGAATAGAGGAGGACAGAGAGGGCAGAGAAAGAGAGGATAGATTCCTGCGGGTAGTCTTAGGTGTTACATGTGGGTGATGAGACAAGGAGGTCTGAAGAGGACATTTGAAAGACAGAAGACGATGGTCAGAGACATGTAGAGGAGTGGACAATATATTGAACATAGGAAGTGATCTGGTTGATACTAGGTCAGAAGTGTTGTCGACTTTGTGGGTCGGAGGCGACTCGCCGAGGGGAAGGCCAAAGGATGACAGGAGCATCGCAAGCTCAGAGCTCTGCAACTTGTCACCTGGAAGACTGAAGTCCCCAAGGAGGATGAAAGGAGAATCGTCAACTGGAAATGAGCTCGGGAGGACGTCCAGTTCATCGATGAAGCTACACAGCGGGCCAGGTGAGTGATAAAGGACTTAGTTGGATATGTTATAGTAACAGAATGGAATTCAAAGGATGAGATGTTGAGCTGGGAAAGGAGAGTGAGAGATGGACATGACAGAGGACAGAGCAGCTGGAGCAGCGGAGTTCCCTGGTGTGATCCACCTCTCTGTGAAGGCCAAGAAGTGGTATGAGTGGAGGGACGTCAGTCCAAAGATAATGTCAGCTTTCTTGATGCAAGACTAGCACAGACCACCATGAACCACTGTAGAAGGCTGTGGAGGAAAAAGCAGCTGAGAGAGGTTACTGTGATTTCTTCCACACTGTTGCGGAATATATCTTCTCGGCTTGTAAGATACATGAACAGGTATAGGTGTGAGGCACTAACAAAGAAAATAAAACACAAGAATAAAATAGAACAGAGAAGAAAAGGATACTGAGTGTGAGGGTCCCCTCCCTGAAAGTGCAACTGAAGCTAACCCCCCCAGCATTTGGCTGACACTCTTATCCAGAGCGACTTACAATCATTAGTTACAGGGACAGTCCCTCTGGAGCAACTGAGGGTTAAGTGTCTTGCTGAAGGACACAATGGTAAAAAGTGGGGGTTTGAACCTGCGACTTTATGAGAATTAGGTTCATAGGTAAGTGTGTTACCCGCTAGGCCACAACTACCCTCACGTTGCACCTCAGAATCTGTGACAGATCTGCTGCTTTTCCATGGCAACAAACACAATTTTGCTCAGTTTTCTCTGCTCTACCAAACACAGCGACCCTCCAGTGACCCCACAACCCTGCTCATAAAGGCTTATCAAGTCATGTCAAATTTTATTGTCATTTCTACCATATACACAGTACATTGTGAAACAAAACAACGTGCCTCCAGGACCATGGTGCAACACAAGAGCAGGACAGAACTGAACACAAGACCACAAGTGCATACAGGACAAAGAGCTAGAAATGTGTGCGACTGTGTGTGCGTCTTGATGTGTGTGTGAGTGCGCGTATGTATTTCAGATGAAGGAAGTGTGTCTTATCACTAACAAACAGATTCCAGCTGAAGAGGTTTATCAGCTCGGTCATCTCTCACAAGAGCTCCAGAATGCTGAGGTGGAGAAATGGTCAGTTTGGTCAAGCTTCAGCGGGTTCCTCACTTCAGTTCCTCTTCATTTCGGTGTGTGTGTATGTGTGTGTGTGTCTGTGTGTGTGTGTGTGTGTGTGTGTTCTGGACTGGGTGTTTATTTGAAGCTCTTTGAGGCTTAACTGAACATGGTGGTGAGATCCTGCAGGTGGACCTGCAGACTCACTGCCTGGTGCTGGAAGTACAGTTTGATTAACTAAAGGATCATGACAGATACTGCAGTGGAGTTGTTAAGTGTGGAAAAATGCAGAATAGAGGAAGACAGCAATAAAAATTGTGTGAACAATAACAGAACAGAGAATGTGCAGAATATAATAAATAAAGGGGCATTATAGTGGCAGTTGGGGTGTAAGTAAGGGTGTGTGAGGCAGAAGAGGGTCTGTGAGGAGTGTGGGGGGAGAAGAGAGTGTCACACCGTCCTGAAACTTGAACGTGTCCACATATTGTTAATCACTTTGGATAAAAGTGTCAGCCAAATGATTGAAATGTAATGTATTGTAATGTGTTTGTGGAGAAGAGGGTGTGTGAGGGGTGGGTGGGGAAGAAGAGGGTGTGTGAGGTCTGTGAGGAAGAAGAGGGTGTGTGAGTTGTGTTTGAGGAGTGTTGTGTGTGGAGGAGAATAAGGTGTCTTAGTAAGAGGAGGGTGTATGAGGGGTGTGTGAGGGAGAAGAGGTTGTGTGGCTGTTTTGTGAGGGGTGAGTGGGGGAAGAAGAGGGTGTGTGTATGGAGAAGAAGAAGGTGTGGGTGTGTGAGGGAGAGGTGGGTCGGTGAGGGGTTTCCAGGGGAGAAGAGGGTGTGCGAAGGAGGTGTTCAGACCCAGCAGTCTCAAGTTTCCAATCAAATGCTGAGGAATGATGGTGTTGAATGCTGAACTGACGTCAGAGAACAGCGCTCTCGTGTAAGTGTCCTTTTTGTCCAGGTGGATGAGGGCCAGGTGAAGGGAGGTGGAGATGCATCATATGTGGAGCGGTAGGAATGACAAAAATTGCAAGGGGTACAGCGAGGGGGCAGCTGTGTTCCTCATGTTAAGCCTCTCGAAGCACTTCATGATGATAGTGTGAATGTGATGGGGCGATAGTCTTTGAGGAAGGACACTGATGACTTCTTTGGCATGGGGATGATAGTGGTGGCTTTGAAGCCCGTTGGAACGATGATGGTGCTCAGATAGATTTTGAAGATGTCTGTGAGAACATCTCTTAGCACACGACCAGGAATGTTGTGTGGGACACTAGTCTTCTGTGGCTTGACTCTAAGCAGTTTTCCTCACATAAGCCATGGTCAGACAGAGCACCTGGTCTTTGGGGCACGGGTGGTTTTCCACGCTGCCATGTCATTTTGTGCTTCAAACCATACATAGAAGTAATTCAGTGCATCAGGAAGGCAGACTTGATCATCATGGGTAGGTAGCGATATCCTGTGGTTGGTGAAGGTCTGGATGCACTGTAACATGCACTGTATGTCCTGGAAGCGGCTGTGGATTTTGGGAGCATGTGTGTGCTTTGCGGCTCTGGCCTGGACAGGTTGGCCCTTGCTGTTCTCTGGCATGTGTGGTGATGGTCTTCTAGTTGGGGCGTGTGGGGATAATAATGGTCTTCTGGTTGAGGTGTGTTGTGATGGCCTTGGAGGCAGTAACCTCATCAATGCACTTGCTGACACTGTGTTCTCCTCCAGGTTGGTACAGCCACTGTAGTTTGCAGCCTTATTGAACATGTTCCAGGCAGCATACTAAAAATGGTCCTGAAGAGCAGAGGTGGTGTCTGGGGGCCATTGTTTGTCTGCTTTCGAACAGGTTTGGCACCTCTGATAAGCGGCCTGTACGCTGGGATCAGTCTAACAGATAAGAGGGTTGAGTAGCTGAGGTGGGGTTGGGGCTCAGCATGGTACGCGCCAGATGTTTGTGTAAACACAGTCCAGCACACTCGTACCCTCATCACAATGTCCACATATGGATGGAATTTAGGGAGGACTGACTTGAGATTTGCCTGATTGCGTGACAATAAACAGTCTGTCTGGGTGCGAGTATTGTAGCTCATTGATGTTAAAGTTTGTCCAGTGCATTGTTACAGTTAGCACTGGGTGGATGTACACCATGACTATGAGCAGTTCAGAGTGTGTATGTTTGTGCGTGTGTGTGTGTGTGTGTGTGTGTGTGTGATACGTAGCAACTATGAGTATGGTAGTGGATTCCTGCAGTGAATAAAATGGTCGACATCTGACAGATAAAACACCAGCACTGGTGAGCGGTAGCTACAGACCAGCAGAGAACACTTTAACATAGTCACATTCTTCATATTTACTTCCACCCTTTTTCTAATAAATAAATATCATGAAGTCACGTTCTTTGTCATAAAATTTATTTGAATAAAAATTGTTCACTTTATAAAGGCTGGAAATAAAATCCATAATTTTGGAAAGAGTCACAGCATTCCCAACATCATCCACAATCCTGGATTCTCATCATTACAGCTATAATAATACACAAAAACAATATGTGAATAATTGTATGTTTGTGTGTTTCAGCGTTTTAAATAAAGGAAGTGTGTTTATCAGTGATGAACAGGTTCCAGCTGAGGAGGTTTATCAGCTCGGTCATCTTTTAGAAGAGCTCTGTAATGCCGAGGTGGCGGAACAGTTGGTCCGGTCAAGCTTCAACAGGTTCCTCACTTCAGTTCCTCTCTTCAGTTGGAGTGTGTGTGTGTTTATGTGTTCTGGACTGGGGGGTTATTTGAAGCTCTCTGAGGTTCAGCTGAACATGGTGGTGAGATCCTGGAAACTCTATAAATGATTATCAGTGTCCCTGAGGAAGAACATGGGCAGCGAATGGCACTAAAACTAGCTCAATGACGACATTTCAGCCAGACCTGGTCATGACTGGACATCTGGAAGAGAACTGTGGAATGTGGGGGGAATTGGGGGAATATGGTATAATTGTGTTCCCTAAAAATGTTCTCTTGATGGTACCACCTTAGTGACAGCATTTACACCCAGAAAAGCACATTTTAGTTCTGTGTTTTCCGAAAACATAGGAAAAAAACAGGGTAAAACATGTACAGCAAATCTGTCTAAAAGAGCCACAACTATTTTGCCCAATAAAGAGCATCACATCTTCTCCTAAAACACTTTCAGGTCGTGCCTTTTCTTTGAGGTCGTCACATTTTACAGAATGTTTACCTCCACCAGGTTTAGACGAGATCAATGTCAATTCAAACTGTAAAAGTAATGAGAAGCTTCATCCTCCTTTATCATCAGTCAAGCTCAGAAGAGAAGGTTCATGGCTCTGTTGTGTCACTCCATGTTAATGTAAATGACCAGCACTTCCTGGAACTCTCTGACTGTCTGACTGTATAAAAGAGCAGCTTCTGAATTTGTCACTATTTCTCCAGTTTCTTCAGTCTGAGTAAAGAACAGCGGCGATGGACCAAGGGTTTGCTCTGGAGGCTCTCTCAGCCCTCATTGGCATCACTGTCAAGCCTCACACTGAGCTCCAAGGGAGGAGCACCAGAGCAGGAAGCGTTAATGAGCTGACCACTGACAATTATCTGCAAACCGTCTTTGGTCTGAAGTCTGGTTCCCTATCTGCTGAGCCGGGATCCAGGGGCTACAGCACAGAGAAGGAGCTGTTCGTGAACACCAACTTCTTCTTCGACCCGCAGTTCGATTACGATTTCAGAAGTGGCGGAGACTCCTCTCACTGTTCCCGTGGAGGGGAGTCATACACCCGACCCTGGGGGTGGTACCGCTATGCTCTGAAAGTTCTGAATAAGTATCCTGGTGGAAACAATTGGCTTGGAGCCCCTGGATGGAGAAGCGATTCTTCACCTGGCGAGTGGCCAGTTTCCTTCCACGGAACAAGCATCGAGGGAGCTGAGGGCATTGCCTCGTCCTATTACAAACCCGGACCCGGCCAGAGTTATGGACGAGGGATCTACTCAACTCCTGACATGAGCGTTGCAGAATCTTATTCGATGAATAAGACCTTCAGATCCAAGAGAGATGGAAAGACGTACAAGGTGATCATGCAGAACAGGATCAACCCGCAAAAGAGGACCGTCACATCACAGAGCAACTACTGGATCATCCCGATTCCCAAAGGAACCTCTCCATCAGAGGAGAGGAGGATCGTGGAGGAGTCCATCCGCCCTTACGGCATCCTGATCAAGCAGGTGTAGATCACAGCTTCACCAGGTTCTCCTCTGGCTCCTGCAGTTTATTTGTGAAGAAAATTAAGAGAAATGATTAAAATTTTAATTCTCACAAAATCTGACTGAAGTCTCTTTACTTTTAAAATGAATAAATACAACAAACCAACAGACAGACAGACAAACAGGTGTGTTTTATACAAATATATAAGTATTTTATTTATCTCCTGAAGGTACGTCCTCAAACCCTGAGATGTGTGTGTGTGTGTGTGTTTGTGTGTCTCTTCTGAGTGAACAATGGGAGCTTTTTAAATTTTTTAATAAAAAGACAATGTTTTGATGATTTTCTCTGCGGTGCCAGACCTTACAAACAGAAAAGCCGGCAAAGCCTTGTGGAGGAAACAACATTCATTGGAGAGTCAGAGGTGTAAGTGATCACCAGTTTTAATACCCAAAAACGTTGGACACAGAACACACAAGAGAAAAACATAAATTCCAGTGTTTCATCTGATAAAACTACAAAAAGTACAGAGTACAAATCTAAACTTTTTCTCAAGAAATTCAGCAACTGGACAAACCTTAAGAATTATTTTAAAGTGAGTTTCTTTAACCTGTGGCCATTCAATAAACTTCATCTTTTCTAAGAAACCCTATCTTTATCCATATCTGGCACAACTTACATTTCAAAGCAGCACCGGTTATCTTATTGTTGCAGTTATTATCACTGGTTTAACATTAGAAAACCTTACCAAGTTTTGTATTAACTGAATAAACGAACCGCTTTACAATTTTTTTAAATCATACACTCGATAAGTACAATTTAAGTTATATTTATGCTGAACTTATCTGTGGAAATTCGATAACTTTATTGGAATCTTATTTATCACGAATTCACATTTCAAAAGAAACTCCAGACCACATGTTTTCCTAAACAAGGTAGGTGAAAAAACCTTGAGTTAAGCTGTGTCAAAATTCTGTAATCCATTAAATCTTCAACGTTCTAGTTATTACATTCAAAATCAAAAGTCTGAATACCACATTGTTTATACTACACAACTGGCTGTGATTTCTTAATATAATGGGTTTATTTGTTCCATAAATTGGCTTTTTTAATATTACAAGACGAAAAATACAGGGTAGATTATCTGGGAGAAACTTTCTGCTTTAGACAAAATACCAAAGATAGTAAATTCTCTTATTAGCCAATGACTGAAGATTTTTTTTTTCATATCTGTGATGTGTCTTTTTTTTACATGGTTATTCCCATGTATTTCACTTCCTAGATTCAACTCTAACTGAAGAAACTCTAACTGAATGGAAAATATTGCTTTGGAAAATACTGCAATATGAATATTATACCAAGTGCCAGGTGTATCTACCATGGGTCTGTCTGTCAAAAAATTGATGGGCTAATATAAAATTCTTCACTAAAGACTGTAGTACCTTATAGTTCTTACAGTTATAGATAATCATTACTTATTATTTATAGTAGGACAAGTAGGCCATACCGGACTCCGTATGCCAACTCCTGGTACAAGCCATGGTTATGTCTCGCCTTGATAATTACAATGCCCTCCTAGTTGATTCAGAATACAGTAGCTCACTTCATCTTCTACCAACCCAAACGGTTGCATGTCACCCCACTACTAATTGACCTACACTATATGGACAAAAGTATTGGGACACCTGACCATTCCAACAACAGGGACTTTAGTGACACTGCATTCAAATACACATACTTTTATCTGGAGTTGGTACCCCCACTTTACAGGTATAACAGCTTCCACTCTTCTTGGAAGGCTTTACCCAAGACTTTGGCGTTTCTGTGGGAATTTGTACCCATTCATTCTGTAGTGCATTTATGAGGTCAGGCACTGATGTTGAACGAGAAGGCCTGGCTCACAATATCTGTTCCAGTTCATCCCAAAGGTGTTGGATGGGGTTGAGGTCAGGGCTCTGTGTGGGCCAGTCAAGTTCTTCCACACTGATTTCATCCATCCGTATCTTTATGTGCAATGGGTCAAAGTCATACTGGAATAGAAAAGGTTCTTCCCCAAACCGTGTCCACAAAATTGGAAACATGGCGTCGTCCAAAATGTCTTGGTATGCTGAAGTATTAAGATTGTCCTTCACTGGCAGTAAGGGACCCAGTCTAAACCCTGAAAAACAGGTGTGCCCCAATACTTTTGTATAATGGCTACCCATGGCAGCCTGAATTAAGTTCGTCACTAACTCTTACCAAGAGTGATAGCTGTATAGTTTGCACCTAGCAACCTCAAACCCATCGTTCAGTTTTATGTTCCTACTCGCTCTCTCCGCTCCTCCAAGGAACACCATCCGTACACACAACACTGTACTTTACACTCTGCACTGACCCCTACTGGACACCTGCACTCAACCCAGCGCCTTTATTGTCCCGAAAGAGTAAAATATTTTAAAGAGAGAGAGAAAGAGATATTATTATTATTGTTGTTGTTGTTGTTTTGTCGTTCTTGATGTTGTTATTAATACTTTCTCTATTATCTTTGATACAAATACTGATTTTATTATTACTTTGGTTGAATTATTAATATTGACACTACTGCTCTTTGAACTGAGAGAGAGCGAGCCTGCTACTATGTTTGTTTCTGTATTATTATTATTATTATTATTATTATTATTAATAATAATAATAATAATAATAATAATCATCATCATCATCATCATAATAATCATCATCATCATCATCATATTAATAATAATAGTAGTAGTAACGGTAGTAGTAGTAGTAGTAATATTATTATTTGTATCTGTATTTGTATTCACACTATATCCTTTTATTTAATTGTGTTGCTAAATCTGTTATTTCATCTCAATGCGTTGGCAATACTGTAAATGCTCGGTCATGCCAGTTCTTTGAAGTGAATTGAGAGAGGGGGGCA
>JBBPCX010060009.1:0-7500 GCA_037974365.1 Hydrocynus forskahlii | reverse complement strand
GCGAATTATGTCTTTTAGAAAAAAAGCGAGCCGGTGCTGATGGATTCATAACGCATGATGAATGCATACTGTAACGCACAGTGGGCGAGAACTAGCGAACGGTGTAACAGGCCTGTGATCCTGGAGCTCTTTAGGGAGTTCCGCCAAAGCTTCAGTCGCACAGTTAATGGGTTTGACCTTTTGGCGCATCAGTTCATTATGCATTTCTGATTTTGAGCGGAATCCTGTTCTTGCATTCTGCATCATTGAGCAGCTGTCAGTGTAGCGATAGTGCAGGAAGCGCTGAGTATCAAAGTGGATTTGAGGGCAGGGTCATCAAAAAATGGAACCCGTGCCCTGAACATTACCGCACATATCCCCTAATGTCTGGGTCCTAATCTAGAGCTGCTGGAATGCAAATTGACATGGGAAGTACATAACCAGTCGCACCGTTGAGGGATTTTCCAACCAAGGGATTGGCCTGACTTTCCACTTAAAGGTCAACTCATGCGCACCCACCACAAACATCTAGACAGCAGAGACGATACAGAAGTCACTTCAGTCTCCTACAATCGTTGCTTAGCAACATATTTTTATCATCAGTGTAGCTGCTTACTAAATAAAGAGACAACTTCAAGATCCCATGCTAAGTTAATGTTCCAGGTTTATAAGGTGGAACAGAAAATAGCGGTTCCATTTTTGGCTTAATGGAAAATAGAGATTCTATTTAAAGTGGAGCCTTAGTGAACAAGCATAGTCTTACTGAAAAACACTCTTTTTGTCCATAAGATGGACAAAATGGACAAACCTTTCACTTCCTTACCACATGGGCAGCCATCTTGTACCAAACCTGCTCACCTGCCCAAAGAGTGGTCTGGATGGGTGGAGAAGTGTGTGTTTGTGTGTTTGTGTGTGCATGTGAGGTTTTTTTGCATTGCTGCATACCAAATCAACAACTTACCAGAATTCTGGTCTTATTTAGGTTCTGTAGAATCTGCTGTATCAAACCAAATGACTATCGAATCACTATCACCACAGTAATGAATATCGGCTACAAGTTGTAACCGCATTTAACAGTCTGTTATCGTATCCAGCAACTTTTAATTCTACACTTTAAACTCCACTGCCAAACCACTGGCATTGCGAGAAGGCTTCCTGTCTCTGTTGGTGTCTCCTTACTTGTCTTTTTTAAAGACTGAGCGCTGCCTCGGCGTTCTGTGTCCCAGAGGCATGCTGCAGTTGTGGGAGGGAAGAAGTTCAAGGATAATTAGGCCAGTTTGCAGCCTATAAGTTCTTTTCCCTGTCTGAAAAGTTGAGATGTTGGAGGATGTTCTCTTGACAACATGTAACCATAACAAGCCTGGCAACTGTGGAAAAAACCCAATCCCTTTATTCTAAACTTTTATCTGGTATGTCCAGTCACTGGCCACTTTATTAGAAACACTCACCTTGTAGTTCCATTTACTGGCCACTTTATTAGAAACATCTTCCTTGTACGGCCACTTTTTGGCCACTACATGAACTCTACGTACCTTATACACGTGTACACGTACAGACTGGTGCATCTGTTGCTGTGCAATTGATCAACTCCACCATAACCTGTTCATCACTGATCAGATTTATCTTTTCATACAAAAGTAAAATGTGGTGTCCCACAAGGTTCTGTTCTGGGACCACAACTACTTTCACTATAGGTTATGTGCTTTGGACAAATATGTCTTCATCTTCCTCAACCCTACTGAATGATAAACAGCAAGGTCCAAAACTCTGTGAGCAAAATGAAAATCTGGAATTTTAAAAAATGTAAATCTGTAAATAAAGAACAGAAAAGCTTAGAATCTCTGAAAATCTGAGGCCAAGAGAAGCTGTGGTAGGTAAAAGGAAGAACAAATCTTCCTAATTATGTGGGTGGAGGGTTCAGAAAGGGTCCAGAAAGGCTAGTCTAGCATACCTGGAATAGAGTTAATGCTTAGCCTGGTGTCCTGGCTGCTTTCAAGCTAGCTCTTGGCCTGCCGCGCAGATGCATCTGCTGAAAGGCTGCCATGGTGGTTTCTCCATTTAGCAAATTACCGCTTCTTGTCAAAGTTACAACGTGCAAATTATAGAATTTACTCAAATTAGCCATGAAGGCCCATTAGGTATTTAAATAAATAAGGACTGGTGGACAGAGTGCATAAATCGCAGTTGTTCGGCAGTACATGGCCATTAAGTGAGGGGCACGCACGCACAAACACACACACACAAACACACATACACACACCCCACATCCCGTCCATCACATGCTGATTCAGTCCTATGAGGCAGCTTGCGGCACATGCCCTATATTTATGGCTCTGGAAAATGCACTGCTGTCTGCCAAAAGACAATGTGCGTGTGTGCGTGTGTGTGTGTGTGCGTGTGTGTGTGTGTTTGTATGTGTGTGTTTTTGCGTGTGTGTGTGTGTATGTAAAGGGGGAAAGAGTGTGAGGAATAAACAGAAATGGAGAGGGGAGGGCAAAAAACGGAAGAAGCTGGACAATATTGCAGACAGGTCCCTCTGGAGAGGAGAGAAGGGAGATGAACGGGAGAAAGAGAGAGAGCGAGAGAGCGAGAGAGAGATAGAAAGAGAAAGACAGAGAGAGTTTGTAAAGGGGAGCAGGCAGTTCCACTTTAATAAATCTTGTAGGCTGGCCTGCTGATGCATGCTGGGTAAGTGATAGGTGTGAGTCACTTTAATCCCCTGGAGAGAGAAAGAAAAGAGAAGGAAGAGAGAGAAAGAGAAAGGAGATAGAGGAGAGAGTGAGAGAAAGAGAATGTAGAGAAAGAGAGAAAAGCACATTACAGTATCAATATTTCATATTTAAAGCTTGATTATATTCTGCTTCATGGGAGGTCATTACTATTTATACAACTTGAATGTTGTGTCTGTTTATTTGTCATTTGTTCAGCTTTTTTAATTTACTTAAGACGATTTGAAAAGCCCAGTTGCTGTTTACACTGTGAGAAAAGTTCCTGATGAATGAAACAATAGAAACACTTCAGAATGACTCAGAATAAAATCTTACATGCGCATCCATTCAAAGCAAAGAAGGAGGGAAAAATATCTTTGATAGGTAGTTACTCTCACAGAGAGTAATCTTTAAACTGGTATCTACACATAAATAGAGGGGGTCCTCGGCAGAGGTGGGTAAATCCAGGTCCAAATAGTAAAAGTCCTCCCCAGGATTTTGTTCCAACTGCCATGGTTCTCTAGTCCCTTAAAACCAGCAGTAGCAGGATACAGGTGGTTGCACTCTTTACTCTTTGGACCTGGATTACCCACCTCTGGTCCTCGGGTTACGCCACAGTTCCATTCCTATGACAGTGATGTAACCCGAATTTTGGTGTAAGTCGAAACACACCCTAGCCTAGGTCACCTTCCGATCCTAACATCATCTAGAACATAAAAACACAACTAAGCCACAGAAAAAGGAAAAGGATGGCAACTACCTCACTCATACGACGCGTCACTGTGCATTCTTCCGCCGCGCGCAACCGAACTAGTTCACCAACGTAGTCCATAACTATGATGCTAACGGCGTAAGCCGAAACACTCACGTCTCAATTTTTTAAAGTTTTTATGGGAGTGAGCGCCACAAACTTGTAACATCGTACGTCGAGACTGCCGTAACCCGAGGCCCCCTGTATGTGTTTCCAAACTTCTCAAGCTCTTAGCCCAGCACTAACTGCAGTCACAACAGCTGGTTTATTTAATCAGTCCATCATTCAATTCAGTCAGGCACTGCTGATGGACCCAAATTAGTCCTTGCACTAGTTGGGAACATCAAAGAAAAATCTGTTTGGATGACTGCTGACTTCTAGTGTTAGCGGTGTTAGCCTTGTAACTCCAGTTTTGAGCTTATTTGCTTAATTAGTCAAAACTGATGGAAATAATTGTAATGTTCATGGTATTTATTGTCTGCCAGTTGCAAATAGGAATGCGGTGATGTAGTGTGAATTGTGAAAAAGTGCCGCGATGCTATATTCTTGCCATATCACCCACCCCTAGTTTGGCTGAAGCAATGCAGTGTTTTTGGAACTCTGGCAGCTGCAGTTCTGTCACGACTGCACCGTGCTCAGTCACAACACAGCAGCCTGCGGCCACACTGCAGCGGAATCAGGTCACTCCTTAAACATTAAATCAGGCTGCAGTTTATTTTAGCCCTCCACCACGATGACTGTGGCTCCTTCTCCAAAGCCAGCCCCGCTGTTTCCGCAATATCTGTCCAAACGCCGGTTTGGTGCACCTGCTCGGAAAGTGGCTTTCCTCGCCTGTGCTATCCTCGGCTCCGCAGCAGAGCTGAACATCAGATGCAGCCTCATTAAGCTCAGAGATCAAAGTCCAGAGCGGTTGTGTAATTAAGTCCTGTTTCTTTTTTCCTCCGTCTTTTCTACAAAAATAAAAGTGTGTTAATCAATGCCGTCCCTGAGACGAGAGCAGCCTGGGGGTGTTTATTCCGCTCATGCTTGGAAACACCTGACTTAGATAATTGCCTCAGAGGAGGTGGGTGGTGAGCTTGCTGGATTTGCTGAAATAGCATTAGCTATACCGTCTGTCTATACTCTCATATGAAACAGCATTAGCTAGATCGTCTGTTCATCGCCATGGCAATATTAATATGCAGATGAGTCTCTAACCAGTGTTTCTGACAGTGTGACAAATCACAGCTCCAGGTGAGATGCTGGGTGTTCTTATGAATTGGGGTCTTCATGTAATCCAATAAAAATGTAATTATGTTATTACTAAAACATTAAAGACACTGATCAGCCAGGGTGTTTTTAAAAGGCCTATATTCTACATTTTCATCCTTTTTGTTTTTTCTATTACATTTGTTTGGGTTTGTGTACCAAAAATGAATTTCTGTTTATCACTTAGAAGTTTTTTTAACTGTGTTTTTAAGACTGATATATGTAAACAATCTCTTTTTGGACTGGCTGCCATAGTTCACTCAAAAGGCAGCCCAGTGCTGAAACACTCCTTAGAGCTTTAGCATGAATGGGTCTAGCTAAACTGCTGTAGGCTAAAAATGGAGATTGATATAAATGAGTTGGTTTCGTGACATCACAAAAATGATGCAAACAGGGTCCTTTTGTATGGATGGGGTCGTGACGTTGCATTTGGAAACAAAATATAACAAAATATTATATATATGATATATATTGACTTCAGGCCTTTTTAATACCAGAAAAGTGATGATGTGGGCCCTTTAATATATTGAAAGGTGTCACAGTCACAATGACAAAATTGCAATATTTTGTCCATATCGCACAGCCGTGTTTCCCAATTTAGTTTGATGTTGGCACATCGTCCATTGAGGAACAAAACAGTTTACAGCCTAGTAAATCTAGAATTCTGCATCTCATCTCTTTGTATTCTCACAGAGCTTTCCTCTTCTTATCTTCCCCCTTTTCCCTTCTAACCTTTACACCTGTTCCTGTTTTTTCTCGCTTCCCCTTTAACTTTTTTTATTTTGTACATTTCTTTTATCTCTTTCTCTCTCTCCATGCCACTCAGGTGGCTCAACTAGTAAGCTCCCTGTCAGAGAAGGGTTTGATCCCAGGGTCCGTCACTACTTGACAGATTTAACAGTAAAGGATGTCAGACAAAGACATGATAAGTAATGGTTAGTCGCAGCCAGAAGGGGGCGGGAATTTGACAGCGTGGTGGAGGACCACAGAGAACAGCAGGATGGGGGGTGCAAAGGAGTACTGCAAGGAGGGGGTGTCAAGACTGCTAGCTCATAGTAAGTC
The DNA here is from genome assembly GCA_037974365.1 of Hydrocynus forskahlii. Lineage (NCBI taxonomy): Eukaryota > Metazoa > Chordata > Actinopteri > Characiformes > Alestidae > Hydrocynus > Hydrocynus forskahlii. Next base: position 1,752 of record JBBPCX010060009.1, on the reverse strand, counting down.
ATATTGTGTTCTAAACCACATCTGCTCCTCCTTACGAGGAGCTGGATGTGGTTTGAGTGGGTCCTGAGAAGTTTTCGGGACGTGTTTACAGTCAAAAAGTTTGTGTGACTACTGACTTCTAGTGTTAGCCACTTTACCTTCATAGCTTTAGTTCTACACTAAAGAAGCAAAATCTGGACTCTAAGCATGTCTTGGCTGATCAACCACATCTACAATCAGCGGGATGCTGTGGACATCATATTTGTCAGCAAACTATTCCTTTAAAAACTGGGGACATTAGCACCCATTTAAGCATCAACACAACCAAATAAGTCTTGCTACGGTTGACACCGCAGTTTCTAATGAAAAAGGTCGATAAAGTGAACTCTTGAATTTACATTTCAGGGTCAGAAGGTCAGCGTGACCCAGGCCTTGAGAAAGCCCATGTGAATCCAGTCCCCATCAATGGCTCTGGGCAACAAGTGTCTCTCTCCCTCTTTTTCTCTCTCTCTCACTCTCTCTCAACCTCCAGGCGGTCTCTTTTACCCCATCTGCTCTGTATCATGCCAACACAACCATCCATCCATCATCCCCTTGTCGTCCGCAAGTTTTTTTTTTCTTCTGCTGCATCCAGGCTTTGGCCTGAAAGGGATGGTGAAAAAAGGACGGCCTGTGTTATGGACACGAAGGCCAAACATGTCAATAATCGGTCTCTCACACTCACTGGCCTGCCCGATATCAAAGTAAAATGGGGAAAACACAGTCTAAGTTGGTCTTATTATTATTATAGTAATGACAAAATAACCGGACGGAGTTGGACGTGGACATCAAAATTCCACCTCGTTGCAACCACAGTCTGTAATACACTTCACACACACTTCACACTCATAATATTTAGAAGGCAATCATTTCCGTCATATTAAAGCAATAAACCCTCAAAACTCACACTGGGCCGCTGGAATTGGCCAGCTAAAAGGGGCGAGTTCATCAGATGAAGAGATTTGAACTGAAGTGACTGAAAGCAAACTGAATTCAAACAGAAGTAATTTAAATTAAAAAAAAAGATTTGAATCAAGCTTAAGTCATTTAAATGAAATGATATAAACTGAACTCATTTCTTTTAAATGAGCTGAAAGTAAATTCGTTCAGCCAAAATGGTTTGAATCAAACTGTATTCACTCAACTGAAATCATGTGAATCAAACTGATCTTAATCAAATTAGTTCAAAATTGTGAGTGTGAGTTGATACCAAATGCGATACATCCACTAAACAATTTTATTTAATTTAGACTATTAATGTTCATTTATTTTTTTTAATAAAAAATCAAAATTTATTTCGGGATTTTGAAGACTTTAAAGACTATTCTGCCTCTTGGCTACAATAAATGTGACTGCATTTCGTAGAAAAAACTCCAAATATGCTACACGGTAGAAGCCATTCTAACAAACACACACACACACACTTTTGCTCTTTTGCTCTGACATCTTTTTCTGTTAACAAGACTCCTTTGAATAGAGCCTTGCTGCCTTGGTTATCCTTTGTAAAGGCATAGAGTTTACACACACACACACACACACACACACACATACACACACAGTCTGCCTGTGCTAATGGCTCTGCTCACAGTGGCCTGCCTGAAACACTGGAGCCAAAGGTTCCCTTTGCCACAGTAATGAATCAACAGAGAGCGAGTCAGTGTGTGTGTGTGTGTGTGTGTGTGTGTGTGTGTTTGTGTGTGTGTGTGTGTGTGTGTGTGTGTGTGTGTGTGAGAG
>JBBPCX010059948.1:0-11225 GCA_037974365.1 Hydrocynus forskahlii | reverse complement strand
CACACTAACACAAAACAACACACACTAACACAAACCAGCACACACTAACACAAAACAACACACACTAACACAAACCAACACACACTAACACAAAACAACACACACTAACACAAAACAACACACACAAACACAAAACAACACACACTAACACAAAACAACTCACACTAACACAAACCAGCACACACAAACACAAACCAGCACACACTAACACAAACCAGCACACACTAACACAAAACAACACACACTAACACAAACCAGCACACACTAACACAAACCAACACACACCAACACACACTAACACAAACCAACACACACCAACACACACTAACACACACCAACACAAACTAACACACACTAACACACACTAAAACAAACCAACACACACCAACACACACTAACACACACCAACACACACTAACACACTTAAACACACCAACGCACACTAACACACAACAACACACAAAAACACACATCAACAACACACACCGACTCACACCGACACACACTGTCACACCATGACACACACTAACTCACACCAACTCACACGGACACACCGACACACACTAACACAAACCAACACACACCAACACACACTAACACCCAACAACGTACACTGACACACAACAGCACACAACAACACTCAGTAACACACACTAACACCCAACAACACACACTAACACACACTTATACACACCAACGAACGCTAACACACAACACCACACGACAACACATACCAACAACACACACCGACAACACACACCAACTCACAACGACTCACAACGACACACACCGACACACAATATCTGTCCATGGGCTCGGACCAGCAAACTGAATCAGAAACAGCAAAATTACACAATTTCTCAAACAGCTGTTTGGAAACCCAATTCAGTTTTTCTTTTCCACTGGCTGGACGGCCAAAACTGTATACACTGCCAGTCAAAACTTTTGCAAACACTGAGATTTTCTACATTTGCTTGTTGCTCACTTAACATTTACCAAAAATACACTTAATATACTTTACTAACAAATACATTCACAGTATTTCCACCATTTGAGTCTTTACTAGCCAGAAAAATTCATGTTTTTATTATTAATTACTACTAACCTATAAAAAGCCTAATTTAATTATAATTATAATTATGTGAGATATTTAGGGAGCTACTAAGTGCTGAAACAATGAGTGCTTTTAAAGTTAACCAGTTAATAGAAGTCAGAATTGGAAGAAACAATATGCAACCACCACAGACAGCAATAATCTTTTAAAACAAGTCTGGGGTGGCAAAAACCCAGATTGAGCTGTTTTGCTAAGTAGCACCATCTTGCCTCGCTCAACGTGACCTTGACACTGATGAATGAATGTCGTGAATGCCTCCTACAGAGTTGAGTAGTTAAAATACAGACTGCCATTACATACCTACTTCTCATTCCACCTTCACTCTGCAGTTACAGGCCAAAAAATAAATAAATAATTAAACAAGGTTACAGCTAAACCCACCCAAAAACGACATTTTTCTTGAAGCTTTCCCAAAGATGGGTGGTCTTTAGCCAGCATGGTCATTTGTTAAATCTGCAGCTCTTGGCCTGGTTTATTGACATGCCAGAAATGTCTCTAGATCCTCCACAGTTTTTAGGCTCTTTTTTGTCTTTTAACGTTAGTTCTCGGTTTGGTCTGGCTGTGTTTTTATGAACAACCCTCTCTAATGTGGGATACAAGAATTTTCACACATTATTAAGTGACAACACAGCACTTCCATACCCACTGTGCTTGTATACAGTGGGTCAGTGATATTCAACACCACAATGAACAAGAGCGGAAACCAGAGAGCTAACGGCAATCAGCACAAAAAAAATAAATAAATAAAGGAAGGTCACCGCACAAGTGTGTGTCTCTGTGTTTGTGTGTGGGTGTGTGACTGTGAGTCCATGAATATTTAGTGATTGCAAGGCTGCACTCTTTAAGGAAAAAATGCTTTTCCAAAAAAACAGTTTTTTTACAGATTTTAACAGAATAACACCGCACTAATATTGCGAGGATCATAGTATTTAGGCCTTTATGTTTTTGGGGTTTTTTTGCATTTGTGGGAGAAATAAAGCAGTAATAACCAGCAAACTGACCACACTTTAAAGTTAGGACATTTGGACAATCTCACAAAAGGCTAAAACACACTAAAACACACCCAATAAAGACAAGGTTATAAGACACAGGAGGCACTATTCTATAAACACCCTTCCTTTCATTCATTCATGGCTTTAAACCAATGAACCACTGCAGCGCAAATAAGGAAGTCCAGATCTAAACCAGTTGTCTCAATAAATTAATGGCATTTTTTTTAAAAATGCAGCTATTGCATCCTGTGGCGAACACAGAGTTCTAAACCTGATTAACAGGAACCTCCCCAACACCCCCGCCCCCACCGGAGAATAGTCTCATTTTTCAATGCCAGCGCAAGTAGCACTGTTTTATCACTACAGATTGGAATTGTAGCTGTTGAGTGTCTGACATCAGCCTGAATCGGAAATCGAAAAGCACTGTTGTTCCTTAATGTGAGATATTTCTGAGTTAAATGGGAAATCATGAATGGGAAACAATTGTGGATAGAACAAGCCTGGTCTCACAAGTTTTCTATGTATTTTAATGCGCACTGCGTAACATCACCAGTATCAGTGGTAGCTGGTGACTGAGGGACAGTAGGAGAGAAATAATGAGTTGATTCCTTATAGTTTTTGTTTGCAAAGCAGTTGAAACAGGTTGAAATGCCGTGAGACGGGGGAAGTCCCTAACCCTAACCCTAACTCTAACCCTAACCCTAACTCTAACCCTAACTCTAACCCTCACCCTAATCCTAACCCTTGTATATTGTGATGGCTGCACAAAAAGTCGTGAGATCGGGTTGATGAGACATGATTACATCCATGAGAGTCTGACTGCATTTTAAAAAGTGTGTATGTGTGTGTCCATATGACCCAACACACCTCACAGCTTGATAGAAACCTTTCAAAAACAGGGCAAATACTGCCAACCCTGGAGCAGCCTTGGTCATGTTCCCATTAACAGCTGCCAACCTAAAGGAACTGAAATAACTGATCAGTGTGTTCTTTTATTTTTACAACTGCTTCAAAAATAGAAAGTAAAAGCGAGAGTAAATCCAATGCAGAAACAAAGATGGAGGTTGCAGAGGGTGGTGTGCTTTAACTTTTTCATGACGGGTTCAGCTTACACATGGACATTAGCGCATGGACATTGTCAGACTGAACACTCCAGAGTCCAGCTCCAGACTCAACACCTGGATCTGGCCCTGGCTGCTAGCCTCCAGCACTGGTCCTCCTAGATCTGGCCCTGCACTTCGTCGTCTTGAATCTGAACCTGGGTGTTAGCCTCCAGCTACAGGGGGTCCTCGGGTTACAACGTCAACATCTGACGTTTTGAGTTTACGGTGCTCACTCCCATAACAAATTCAGAGGCGAGTGTTTCCTCTTACACCATTAGCTTCATACTTACGGACCATGTGGGCAAACTAGATTGGTTGCATGTGGCGTAAAAATAGGAGAATATGAAGTAACGAGGTGGATGAGTGAGGGAGTTGATGTCCCCCAGTGTGCTTACCTACACCGTTTTTAAAAGTACAGGTACAGCATATTTATGTCCTTTTCTTTTTTCTGTGGCATAGTTGTGTTTTAATGATTTTACAACTGTGTTAGGATCGGTACGTGACTCGTTAGGCTAGGGTGTGTTTCTACACACACCAAAATTCAGGTTACATCACTGTCGTAGGAACGGATCTGTTTCTAAACTCAAGGACCCCCTGTACTTGGCCCTACCTGTGAATCTTTAGCATCTGGACCATCCGTAGCTGGACCTGATTGTTAAGACATTCAGACAGTGTGTTCTTCACTCCATGCTGCAGTTTTACACGTTTACATCCTGCAGGTCCTGCAGGGATCGGATCTCTTTCATACAGCTGGAGTCTCAAACAGTCACCATGCACAAGCGGCATGGCTGAGCTGATGGAAAGTGATTATCAATCAGAAACAGTTATTTAAATAGTTCTTACTCATCAGCTTGGCATGTTTTATTTCTTCTTATATAGACATGAGGGTGACTGCAGTGTAACAAGGTCCACAGCTCCAGTAGAGCACACCTGCAGCTAAACTCCACATCTTTAATGTTTAGACTCACCAGAATACAGAGGAGAGGAAAAAAGTAAGCAGGTGTGTTATTTTTGTGCAGTCACACTCACTCACACACACACACACACACACACACACACACACACACACACCTGCGAGCACGCAGGATCCTCTTCACGATGGCGTCTCCAATGGTGTTGTGAACACTCTTCTCATCCGCGCAACTGATGAAGAACTGATTCTGAAAAAAAAATCAAAACACACAACAGTGCAGCATTAATGCTGTTATATTCAAGTGAAAGGACTTACATTCTTCTGATTTTAACCCTGTAACATTGAACGAGATGTGTTTAAAGTTAAGTAACATTTAAACACACTTTAAATTTCACCTTCAGTTAGAGAAGATGAGCTATAAACAATAAATATCTGATATGTGGTGCTGTGTAAGTCCCGGCCAGGTTTACACGGCATGAACCAGACATTTTTCAAGAGGGAGGGTGTGATGATTTAGGCTTTGGGGCATCAACTTTCATTCCTGTCCCAGGGAGTAGAGCGAGTAAAAAACTCGGGGGAAGCGAAACCCTTGTGACTGCAGAATGGGGAGCGACGTCCGAGAGGGCGAGGAGAGTTATCGCCAGCTTAGCCCTGACCTGTCTGAAACGATGCACAAGGTTCTCGCACCAACCAGCATCTCCCATCGCAACCAGCCCAAACGTCCCTAGCAACTAGCACCAGCCAGAATCCTCCACAGCACGTACGCACCTCGGCTGAGTGAACATGAAAGCTGAATGAGAGGAACCGATACAGTTACGTTATGTCTGCAATAGTAAAAACCCATGTAACCTGTGTTAAGGGGGCACTCTCTCAGTGCTCTGGGAACAGACCTGCTCTATTTGCCTGGAAAATATAATAAACTTTTTATCTGATTTTAAGAACCTCTCTGATCTTGAGTCTTGAATCTGTGAATCTGTGGAACATGATTTATTTTTCCACAACAAGTGCATGAATGGGCGGAGCTATACTGCTGTACTCAGAATAAGATAAACCTTTATTAGTCCCACAAGTGGGAACTTTGCATTGCTACAGCAGAAAGTGGACAGTTCAAAGAGCAGCAAAAACAATAGAATAAAATCTATACAACAGTACCGTGTAAAAAGTACTCTATATAATACAAATAGTACAAAAATATGGACTCGTGTATTGATAATATATTTATGTACAGAATAAGAACACTGTGGATATACATACAGAGATGTGTTTATTTAAATGTGGTGGTTTTGTGATGTCACAAAAACTACGATTTTGTAGCTCATTTTCCATACATGGACTGTATGGATGGGAGAGTAAATATACCATTTGAAACAATATTTACAGACTTTAAGCCTTTTTTTAAATTATAGAACATTGATGATATGAGCCCTTTAATATACTGCGAGAAAACACAAAAGGATTATGTAGCAGTAAAATCACAATACTGATATTTTGTCCATATCGTGCAGCTCTAACCTTCGTTCAGTGTTAGAGACATTAGAATTTCTCACTGGACTGATGTTCCCTTAAGGGCTGGAGTGAGAACCGAATGGTCACATGATCATTATGTCGGCAGCTGAATGCATCACATGATGAATCAGAAAAAGAGCCATACGACCTCCAGACAACAGCAAACTGTGTGTTTGGTTTAAGTGAGGACACACTTGCAAAAGACTTTTCTCAGCGTGTGATAAAGTCTCTTTCTACCAGCAAAGTTAACATTAGAAAAAACACAAACAAGAAAGTAGTACAAAGTATCAAGATCTGCTCTGTTTGAAAAAAAGTAGCTCATATAGTCCATATATATTCCAGCAGCTCGTGATTTAATTTAATGAAGGACTGATTGAGTCAAACCAGGTTTCTGATGAAACTACAGTAATACTGGACTTCACCAAGAACACACTGATATACTGAACAGAACATCACTGTTTACTGTAGAATGATTAGTGTGCAATCACAGTACGGTTCTACTTAAGTTTTATTTTTATTATTATTCTTTTATAGACAAAAAAGGTGCAGCTTCTCATCTGAGCCCGTGTTGAATTTCTGGCAAAAGGTTCTTTAATACCTGTTGTATTCAGATTTTTGATGGGTTGATCAGGGGCCGAGTATTGATCATTTGAAAATTCACCTCAGTAACGTATAGGGAGAGAGAGCGGAGACACTAAAGCTCGGGTCAGTTATAAAATAGACGTGTGTCACTGTTTGTTGTGCTTTCATTAAAATCAGCCACTGAACTGCTACCTGCACTTGTCCCACCCATTTTCAGGCAGGAGCGTTTCACTCCACCCGTTTTCAGCCGTCCTTAACCATAAATGGTAAGAGAAAGTGAGTTAACGCAGTTCTGCCCTCCGTGGTTTGACGGTAAAACACAGCGCTGAATGAAGGGAATCAGAAAAGGCGCCGGTTTGATACCTCGCTGTGAGCAGAATTTTTTTTTTTACACAATCTTTTTTGGTGGCGTCTTTCCAAGCAATGGTTTTATAGCAACCACGCAACCACACTTTGTATTTTCTTTTGTAAATGCAATCAAGTTCCAGACTCTTTCGGATGCTTCCTCATGATCACCCCTTGACCTACAGTAGGTAGTATCCACTTTTATTTCATCTTGTGTGGGCTTTTCTTAATAATCTTGGACGTTTTGGGGCTCAAGCTCAGAGCAGGAGACTGAGGTCTACAGTGAGTCCAGCTTAGTTGTTGTATTTATTGTCAATTTGTAATTTTTGTCTATTTCCAATATATAATTCGCATTATTTTAACCACACAGTACATGTTTCACTTAATCCCTGATGCACTGGGCAAAAAACAGTTCCAAGGACTGATAGACTGGACTGTATATTAGACCAGCAGTTGCATAGGAGAGGACCCACAGGACCCAGTACAATATTTGTGAGGCTGATTTTCAATATTTTGCCGTGTGGGAGTGGGCCGTTAATCAGTCTGGTGTGGGCGGGAGAGGAACAACACACACAGTTCTGTCTCAAACCATCCCTCATTTCTTCACATTTTGCTTTGAATCACCTTGTTGATGCATAAATACTATTTTCTGCATCTCAGACTGTCTTATCTTTGTCTAACAGAGGAGATTAAATGTAAGAAATGTGAACAAATGTTTTACTGACAGGCTGCAAAGTGTCTAAAGGTAGAAGGAGCCTAGATAAAGGAGTTCCAACCACTCAGCATTCAGCACCACCAGTATACTGATCACCGCCTGATCATCTGGAATCATCTGCTCCTGGTTCTTCACTGGTTCAGGACTTCAGTCAGACATGTAGGGCTGAAACGATTTTTCAAGTAACTCGAATAATTCGATTACAAAAAATATTAGACGGAGACATAAATGAAATGAGGCCTCGAAGCAAAGAATTTGCCTTGAGGCCTCATTTCATTTATGTCTCCGTCTATTTAAAATGTCTCTGCTGTCATTTCACTCCCGCTGTGTAGACACTGCTCAGCTCCGGTATCACTGTTTCACACGGCCTGTTGTATCTTATGCGCACTTCAAAGATTTAAGACGGTGTGTTTATTTTGCTCTCTATGGAAATGGCGGAAAGTGAAGATCCCGGTGTGCGTGAAAGGCAGAAAGTGTCTAAAGTGTGGAACCATTTTACACTGAGTAAGACGGACAACGTAGTGCAGGGTATACACGGTAAAACCACAACAGTACATATGTATGGGAAGGCGTGTTTTGAGATGTAACTTGTGTGTGTATGCGCGCGCGCACGTGTGTGTGCGCTCGCACGCGAGTGAGAGGGAGGGAGAAAGAGATGAGAAGTGAGATCTTGGTGCATTTGCCCTCTTGCTACTTATCATGCCTCATCACTATCGACTCATAACACAGCCTACAGATACTTACAAATACTGTGCGTTCTAACAAGCGCTGGTGCTCATATCAGTTAGCAATCGTAAAACACGTGACCCTGTAGAGGCTCCAAGCCGCGTGGAGTAGTTCAGATCACGTGAGGATGCTTTCGGTTAAGGCGCTGCAGCTTTACTCTATTCTACCTACCGACCTCATCTGGACACAGCTGGAAACTGAACTGTACTGTTTAAGTTGGATTATTAGTAATACTTTATTCTAAGACGGGCTATTGCAGGGGATACACCTCTTTTTCATTTTTTATTAAGATAAAACTAAGGACAAATAGGCTAAGCTATGCCTGTGAAGTTGTATTTCATAGTTTTTTTTCCATGTACATCATAAATGTTTCACAGAAAGGTTCATCAAAAGAGGCTTAGTTCTGGAGCCAATAAGCCAAAGGTTTTAAGGTTTGATCTAATAAAAGTGTTGTTTGAATAAAAACCTTTTTTGTGAGGAATAACAGCCAATTGCCTGCTCATTTTAAGAGGTCTTTCATGTTGCATAACACACCATTGATACAGTTGTTTAAAAACACAAAAGTTGATTTTTTTTCCAATTACTCGATTAATCGCTGAAAAAAAATCATCAGAATTCTCGATTCCAAAAGTATTCGATAGTTGCAGACCTACAGACGTGCTCTGTTATGCTTGAATGATTTATACGTAGGTCACTGTGTGGCTTAACTGGGTGTTAGTTTTTGCTGGAGACCACAGAAACAGGACCAACAATCTCCACCAGAGCACATGGGGAGTCCAAAGCAGCCAAACCACCTCTCCGTGGTTCCTTGTGGCAGTATTGAGGTTCTCTAAGGCCTTAGTGTTAACGACCATATAGGCAAACGTGTCGGCTGTATAATGTCTATGACAGGGGTGTGGAGGGCCGTGGCCCAGCAGGTTTTGGTGATTTCACTGCTTGGAAACACCTGGTTCACCTCACCAGTTCATTATCAGGTTTAGTGAATGTGTTAGAGGAGAACTACCATCGAACTGTGCTGGACACCGGACCTCCAGGACCGGAGCCTGACACCCCTGATCTATGGGGTCAGCCAGAAAGGACAACCCACTGCACAGAAGAATGCCTCTTACCCCATTTTTCTCCCAGCCATATCCTGTAATGCTAGTAATCTAAAGCTGCGGTCCCGGACCAGTTTCATGAAACACTATTTTCATGGACCGGTACAACTAAAAACAAAGTGCTTAAAAAAACCACACCCAAAGACGTTTGTTTTTTTCACGTTTGCTAGCTTGGGCTTAATTTTTGATGTACCGTTTCATGTGACTGAGACAAGTGTTTTTTCAAAATAAAAGTTCTTTCAGACTCTGATAATCAATTAAATATTTTTTATTCTGTCTTTCTGTGTGGCCTGGTACCAAATGACTCCCGGACCGATACCGGTCAGCGGCCCAGTGGTTGGGGACCTCTGATCTAAACAACTGAACTGGGCGTAACTCTATAATGTATATTTTTGCTCTTCTAATAAATGCTTAGTAGTTTATTTATCTGTGATGTAACCTTACTAACAAACAGCACAATTTCAATAAAAATAATGTAAATATTAAAGTAAAAAGATGTATTATATCGGAATCTGTATCAGTATCAGCAGTCGTGTATCCCAATCGGATCAGAACTGGAAAAACGTGGATTGGCCCATCACTACTGGCTGTTTATGTGTGAGCCTGTGTGACGGAATAACTGTCAGAGGGGTGACTGTTTTTGCAAGATAGCAATTTCCAACAAAACCTCGATGCCAGGAATGTACAGTATACAAACTGGCCACCCCACCCCCCCCAATGTCCCCAACCAAGGAGTACATAAAACAACAGCAAGTGAATTATCCTTAGGAAAATCTGGCATTATTTATTACTTTGCATCATCTAAACAGTTTTTTATTATTTTTGCAGTTTTGCACAAAACTCTAGATAAACATACTCAGCCAAGAATACTTCTCACTTCTTTTACTTATTGTGTGTGTGTGAATGTGTGTGTGTGTGTGTGTTGTACCTCTATATAGATGTAGTGCTGACTGTTCTCGATGGTGTGTGTGTATGCTTTGAGGATGGAACACTCGCATGTTCCAGCTGACCAGCGATCCACAGAGCGCAGAACCTTCGAAAAAAAGAGAGAAAGACATGCAGGAGTGTGGGCGGGGAGGAGGCAGAATAATGTCTCTATTGTCTGCCAGCAACATGAGACGCTCTGAAACGGGAGGTGTACAGAAGATCACAATCACGAACACTCTCATTCTTCCCTGTGTGGGATTTTTCTAGATAATCTTGGCAGTTTCAGAGTTCAAGGTCTACATGAGTCCAGCTGGTACAAGGAACCGCACCGTGAACAAATATTTTTCATTACAAATAATGGGACCTGAACCCGGGCCAAACCCGAGGTGCTGGACGGCAGGGCTGAAAGTGGGCTGCAGCCAAGATGACTGCATCACTGCTTTCTGATTGGTCGAAATTTGTCATCACAAAATGGAAAGAGGCCACTTTTTATTTACTGTCCGCACAAAAAACAACAACAATGGAGATACAAACTAACAACAGGAAAGTGGATGAAGTACAAGCTTTACTGTCTGTTTGAGCTGAAGATAAATTTCAGACACATGCATTTATGTATGTACATGTGAGAAATGCATGCTTGCCTCTGAGTGTGTGTTATTTGTACCTGTACAGATGCTTTTGCTGCTCCAGGAACAGTGAAGGGAAGATCAATGGCAGTGGAGTGACTCTTGGGCAGCAGGCATGGGTAAAACTTGTCCTTATACTTTATTTTAAATATCTGAAAAACACCACAAGTGTAAAGTAGCATCGAGTATCAACTGAACCGTCTCTACAAGCCCAGTGTCCATTTCCTCAGTCAAAATAAAAATCAAATTGAACTTTGTCATCTCAGATGAACAGATGTATAATATAATACAAAATACATACAGTATATAGACAAAAGCACTGGAACGCCTGACCATAACACCAACAGCTCCCCCCTTTGCAGCTATAACAGCTTCTACAGACTTTCCACAAGATTTGAGTTTCTGTGGAAATTTGTGCCCATTCATTCTGTAGAGTATTTATGAGGTCATTTATGAGGTTGGATGAGAAGGTCTGGATCACAATCTCCGTTCCAGTTCATTCCAAAGGTGCTGGATGGGGTTGAGGTCAGGGCTCTGTGGGGCCAGTCAAGTTCTTCCACACTGAACTCCTCCAGCCAC
>JBBPCX010059947.1:0-39178 GCA_037974365.1 Hydrocynus forskahlii | reverse complement strand
TCTCTCTCTCTCTCTCTCTCTCTCTCTCTCTCTCTCTCTCTCTCTCTCTCTCTCTCTCTCTCTCTCTCTTTCTAGCTATATATATCCCCACCCCCATTATTTATGGTGAATTAACAGCAGTGGTTCCTTTAAGTCTGTTACATTTTAAGGCTCGTTTCCTAATACGTTCCGTTTCCTAATTCCGAGCTCCTTGATGTCCGATTTGAAAAAAGGATTGCAAATATCTTTGCCCAGTTCTCACAAACACACGCATACACGCACACACATACACACTCACTCACTCTTAAGATTATGATCACGTGATTCTGAGCCTTTTGATGTCTTGCAAAGTAGTTTTTTCCCTGATTACTTCCCGTACAAATGGTCAGCCAAGTGACACACACACACACACACACACACACACACACATACACTTTCACTCATTTAAAACACCCTCATCAGAGCATGTACTGAAAGGATTATTACGGCTGTTGCAGCTGAAACTTGTGAAGGTGCTTTAAAGGATTCCTGTAAACTAAAGAAGATTTTAATGCTACTGCTGGAATGTTCTCTGCAGCCCAGAACGACTGCATAGCCGCTTACCTTAAAGACCGTTTAAGGCAAGCGGCTTGCCTACATCCTCTGCATGTAGATGCTTTAGTCTACAGCAGTGATCATCAACTGGCGGCCCGTGGGCCACATCCGGCACGCCAGAGCTTTCCATCCGGCCCCCAATGGAAAAGGAATGGACAGCTAAATTCTGCACTTGCCCGCGGAAGTGTTCTGAGAGTGGGAGTTCTCCTTAGATTAAAATTTCTCTGATATTACTGAATCAGGAATAGCCTAGTGAGAAGGGAAAATGTTCCTACATTTATTTTTTTCTAAATCAAATGAAACAAGAATTCAATCCGCCATGCATGGAAATGACTTTCAGCTGTACCGAGTTAAGACTGATATGTGTGTGTATATAAGGAAGCCAAAACGGATGCTTCAGCGCAAATCGTTGTTCAAACTACGCGTGTGACAGTGATGCTAAGTGTGACAGCCTCACAAATAAACCTAAAATATCGCAGTCGCCCCATAGTGGCTTGCTGCAGTACAGGTAATATGAGTCTGTTAACATTGACAAAGGCTATAAAATAACAGAAATTTGGAAGGAAAATTAATATATCAAATAATAATATATTACTTAAGATACAATATTAATTTTATTTTATTTTAGGAGAGCATTTGGCCCTCACAGTGTCTGCCGAGAAAATCTCTGGCCCTTGGACAAATATAGTTGACGACCCCTGGTCTACAGTCTACAGTCACCTATGAATGTCCAGAGACCAGACTCAGGGCTTCCTGTTTTTCAAGCATTCATTCACTGTTTCTGTATTTCAATGTTATATTTAGGGCTGGGCAAGTTAATGCATTATTACCACGTTAATGCATTATTTGCTTAACGCCGACAATTATTTTGTCGCCCATTAACAGAGTTTTTTCTCTACTTTTATTTTACAGTTCACCTCACTCTAACAGGAACACTTGGTACTGAACATAGACTGTTAATGCTGCTCCCTGATAAAAGAAAATGTTTCTGCTGGTACCTGTTCAGAAAAAAAGGAAACACATTTATAAGTGTTAACTTTTAACTGTTGCTCGGAAGGTGCCTATTAAAATGTTATGATCGTGGCTCTGGACTCTGAGGGTAACTTGTTTTTCTACAAATAGTTAAAAAGTGAATGCCCTGGCAGTGGCAAATAAATGCACTATTTTTGAATTAATTGTAGAATTTTACGATTAACAATGCAATTAATCGCGATTAAAATTTTTAATCATTGCCCAGTTATTGGAACATTATTGGAAAGGTTTGCTTTCCAAACTTTCTGTTGATCCATTTGTCTATGTGATGGAGAGCACACAACCACAAATCATTGTGAACACCCAGCAAACACACTGAAAAAATGCATGACCTGCTGTACAAACTTCAATACTTTAGGTAAGACATTATGGGCGGAGATGACCTTTTTGATCCCATCAATCATTTCTTTCTTTCTTCCTTTTTTTAATAAATTGAATCTATAGTACATATTTCCTTAATTTGTAATGTTGTAAATGTCAAAAAGAAATATGTTTATTTCACTGTGTTAATCAGTTATTGTCTGCTTGTTTCCTGTAGAGTATAAATATAATTCTCAAGTATGAGAGTTTGTTTTCAGCTAATCACAGCCACAAATGGTGCAGGTTTTCTATGATTACTTGGTAATGTAGTTAAGGGACCCACTCTAAATCAGCTTTTCTCTCCATTCACTGCTAAAAAACTTATTTATGACATTACTTTTTATTTCCTCACCATGCATTTTGTCAAAGTTATAAAATCTGAGGGACTTTACATTAAATTGTTCCTTATAAATGGTTTATGAAAGGTTAATGTTAATTAATGGTTGTTATACATTACAAATCATTAATAAGCAGTTATAAATAATAAGGACAGGACTGAGTTGTTAAATTTGACAAATGATGTAATGTTGCTGAAAGGCATGCCTCACATTTTTGGGGAGCAGCTGGAGGCCTGGTGGTTGGAGAGTTGTCCTTGCAATCAGAAGGTTGTGGGTTCAAATCCCAGGACTGCTAGTGGCACCACTGAGGTACCCCACACACTGCTCCCTGGGCGCCGCCCATTAGTGGCTAAACACAAATCTGCAGAGAATGAGTTAAATGCAGGTGTGTGTTCATGCGTGATTGTATGGGGTCACTTTACTTTATTTTACTTTACTTTAATGCAGTAAACAGCAATGATCCTAGAATGTGGGATCACTATTTCTCGTGCAACAAGTCACTGTTGCCTTTTATATTTTGTGTTAAAACTGCCTTCTAATGGCATTTTAGGTGTTTTGTTTTAACAATTAGTAAACTAATTTTAAGCCACTCATAACCACTTTATTGGAGTACTCTTATTTTTGAGGCAGTACCCGAATGGAAATCTCATTCCTTCTGTCACCACATAATTAGTCTTATTTAATTACATTTGACAATAAAACAAAACAACTCCTCTAGATTTCTAAACAGTGAAGAACAGTGGATCTGCTCTTCACTGGAGCTGTCCTTAAATTGTATTACAGGACACTGGGTGATGGTGGCATGTTCAGTTCGGAATGTAGGAATATTATTTGCTGCTCCAGGAATGCAGGGCGTGCGCCAGAAGTTCTGGGGAATATTTGGAAGTGTTGACGAGATGTGTTGTGCATGTTGACTGACTCCGTTGAATAATGTCTGGATGGTGCCAGGGCCGCGGAATGAGGCTGGCAGTTTGGATAGGCATTTCCAGAATTGTTATGAGAATTATGGTGCATTATGTCAGTTTGAAGAATCCCACACATTACATCTTAACTCTTCAGTGGAGGTTTTCCCACTGAGTACAGATTGGATTCCAACTCCTCCTCTTCAGGTGCTTATTCTATACTGATTGTTCTTCAGTGTAGTCATTTTGTGTGGTGGCGCTGTTCAGGAGGCAAGAAAAGTATATTGGGATGGAGTATGCTTGACTATGGAATGTGATGTAGGGAGAAATATAATAGAAAAATCTGAATCTAGCATAACATATTTATCAGATTATAGTCATTATTGGTAATAACACTATACAATTCAGCAGTGAAACCATGAAACAAATGGCAGCATTATGTGAAGTTCAGAAACTATAAGCACTCTCAGAATACATTTGTAATTTGTAAATATATCCATGTTTAAAAAGAAAACCGCAAGAAGATGTTAGAATCATGCATATTTGCAAGCTGCAAGGCTACAGTACAGCAACATTCATTTGTAAATTTAGTTGAATTTTTTATTATTATGTCTCATGGACTGGTTGATGTTCCACTATCAGATTTTTTTTAACTATTCATAAATGTGTTAAACAAGACCTCATATTTTAATGTTTGATGTTTTTGACTTCTTTTTATAACATGAAAACGCCACTTGACCTCTACATTGTGTGAGAAGTTCCTGAGGAATTGTCCAATAGAAATGGTCCAAAATCACTTTGCGGTATGAGAGCTTAGAAAGTGCTGAAGGAGTGTGTGTGTGCCTTTGGGGAGGTTGGTGGGTGGGTTATAGCATTTTTCTGTCGTTTAGACGAAAGTCTAAGCTGAGATTAGGCAGTCTTGTGTTTGGCCTCAAGCCTCTGGAGATTTGGAGTTCAAACCGGAATTTGGTCTCCTCAGCTTGAACGCTTGAACACCTTCCGTTTTTCATCCTGGGCCATATTGCCTTGTACGACCTGTGTGTTTATTCCTGGACTAGGACTGGGAAACCCTTTGTGATGTAGTATTGCCCAGATACTAGAGCCCTCTTCAGTACCTCATTGCTCTTTCTTGCACTTATCCTGTGTACTGAAGAGTGTTGGAATACAAGAGCAGAAAACTCCCAACCAGGATTCCAGTCCTGATTCATTTCAGGCAACTGCAGTGATCACTCCCATGTAAAGAAGACAGTACTACTCTACAAATGCACAGACACTCACATAACTTCCGTACCTATATACACTGCCTGGTTTTGGTACACCTTTTGAAATGTTCCTAGTAAATTTGAACATTGCTAGCTAAATAAGATCAAGTTTTTTTTTATCATTAAAACTGTTTGCTGAAACATTAGTAAGTACAACGTTCTCTAATTTGTAACATTCAGCCTCATGTTAATCACAGTGCCTTAATGTGAAGAACACCTACATGTTAGTTTGACAGTATTTCAAACTATTGTGAAACATAAATGTAATGAGTAGCATTATTGTTATGGTAGCACTAAATATAATGTGATGGTTTTGCTCAAAATAATATGGTTAGTGTTTTACGTGATTATAAATTGATAAACGCACTAATTTTCTAAGATCTAGACTAAACACATGACAAACACAATTTGATGACTGACCTCGACTTTGACTTTTACTTGAACCTAAACTTTGATTCAAAATGTCTTGAAGCAAAGTGAAAGAAACATGGCATCTGGCTGCACTCTCTTTTGTCAATTCCATGTGAAGTAAAGTGGCCTCTTATAGTCATGCATGAACACAGCACAGCACACAGCATGAACAATGTGAAATTCTTTCACTGGATTTAACCCTTACACCAAGTGAAGAAGGGGGCTGCCACCAACGAGGGCCCCCTGGGGAGCAGTGTGTGTGGACGGTACCTTGCTCAAGGGTACATCAGAGATGACTTTAGCAGTGCTGGGATTCAAACCCACAACCTTCTGATCGCAGGGGCAACTTCCTAACCACCAGGCCACCAGCTGCCCCAAAGGTGTTGCTTTGAAGAATGTTTACACATAAGCTTTGATCAATGTAATTATATACTCTATATACTATATAAGTTAAGTGACATAAAATTGGCTGAAGAAGGCATGCCTGTGTAGGAGAAAAATTTTAGGACTTGAGACTTGCCTGTACTGACTCAGAACTCAACCTGAGACTTGCCTGTACTGACTCAGGGCTCGACCTGTCATTTACCTGTACCAACCAGCAACTTAAATTAAGGCTTGCCTGTATTGACTCAGAACTCAGTTTGAGACAAACTTTTTACTTACTCACAGACTTGCGCCCACCTCCACTAATTTGTACTAAAATCATTATTAAGAGTGTCCCCACATTTTGATGGGCAGTGTATAATACCATCTCCACAAAATATTCAAACGTGCGAGGATATTTGAATGTGAATTTAATAGAGTTTCAAAACAATGAACTTGTTCTCAGAATAAAGCATATCGAAATGTGTCATCAGTATTTCCCTCACCTTTTCTGAGGGTCTCCTATTAAGCATAATTCTTTGAAACCACAGGCATTGACCAAAACTAGCCACCTGGGTGTATCCTATCTGTGTGAAATGAGCTGAGGGTGTTGGGGTTTTATGGGCTTTTTTGTGGTCTGACACAGCTAAAACAACTTGTATGCAACAATAAGGAAAAAAACAGCATAAATAAAACATATAATTATGAAAATTAGTATTGAATCTAAGAATAAAAAATTATTACTGAACCTGAATATATTTATCATTACAACCCTTAATGTTGACCTTTTAGCCAAAGTCAGTTATTCCTCTAGTCTCTCATTAGCCAGGTCTTGACGTCATGTTGTGGTAGAAACTTTTACAAGCATACGCATGCACACACTGGCCTCTTGACACAAACAGACTCAGACATCATTGCTGTTTCTCCTGCTGCTTTTATCAGACGTTCAGTCAGGTTAGTAAGGTCACAAATTGATGCTATTAATAGAAGTGGAAGCTGCATTCCACTTCTTCTGCGGTCTCTCTCTGCTGTGTGTGTGTGTGTGTGTGTGTGTGTGTGTGTGTGTGTGTGTGTGTGTGTGTGTGTGTGTGTGTGTGTGTGTGTGTGGAGTGTGAGCGGAGTTATGGAACACTCTACATTCCTTAGAGACAACCAGAGGCGGCAGTTTTAAGACAGGCACTGTGGTAATAGACCTGTTTGTACTAATTTAATGGAGGTCATCAGACTACGATTTTCCTGTGTGTGTGTGTGTGTGTCTGTGTGTGTGTGTTTGTATGCGTGTTAGAGACAGATGCTTGTCACAAAGAGGAAATTGTCACCACATCCTGAAGGTATTGGATGAAATTGAGGTCACGGCTAAGTGCCACACCAAACCCACCAAACCATTTCTATATGGACCTTGCTTTGTCATGAAACCTCTGCATCAAAGATGCACACACTTTTCTAGAATGTCCCTGCTTGCTCTCTGGACTCGATCAGATAAGATTCTCTTGGCATCCACCAAACCCAGATTTGTCTATCAGACTCCCAGATGTTGCAGCTTGATTCATCACACCAATGGTGGTGTGCATTGCACCACTCCATCCAAAGAGCATGGTACTCTTGGGCTTGCGTGTGGTGGCTTGGTCATAGACACTAAATCTCTAATGTTGCCAGAGAGAAGTTCTGACGTGCTGTTGTTGCTTCCAGAGGCGGTCTGAAACTCAAGAGAGAGCTTTGCAGCTGAAGACAAATCATTTTTCATGCTACCAGCAGTCAGTGGGCCTTTGAGCTTACATGAGATTTTTATGTTTGTACCTAAAAGCAACATGTTTGTTTTCACATTTTCACTTCACAGTAGTTGGAAGTGGGCCAAGTTACTGAACATTACTGAGCTCATTAATATGAATCATTCTTCTGCTAGTGGTTGTCTGTGCTGACTGCATGGTTGTCTTAATTTTCTTTCTTATCCCGAAAGAAAAGACTGGTTGACATGACTGTAATTAAATGGAGTGCCCACAAACCCATGGGCAAGTAGTGTACAGTCACACAAAAAGGTTTGAAAAGTCATTTTTGTAGATCCTCTGTGGGACACAAACTGAAATGTGACATTTCTGCAGATTTTAATCGTAATTTAATTCATAAGTTTAACATATTGAGAAAAAATAAATCATAAAATACAAAATGATCTAAATGTTTATGCTTAAATACCTAAATAGCTTTATCTGTTTTTTGTCAATGGTCAGTATGTGTAACTGTGTAAATGTGTAATTGATAATGCATGTGTACACACCACAAGTGTTTTCTACATGTTCACGCCTCATCTAAAGCTGAATGTTCTTGATAAACCATTCCCCAGACCCATTCACACACACACACACACACAAACACACACAAACACACATGCACACAAACACACATGCACACATGTGCTTACGTAATACTGTTGTGCAGGTGCTGTACTATTCACCCCTCCGTCGCTCTCATTAACTCTCATTAGGAGTGTTCTAGTGCTTCCTGTTGCACCTCACACACTGATCCATTTACCATGTGATGCACACTTCAGAGACAGTCACATCTATCTATCTATATCTAGAGAAATAGAAAGAGAGAGGGAGAGAGAGAGTGGGAGAAAGAGAGAGAGACAATCAGCAATAAATAACACATTTATGTCCTGAATGAGTTGCACATAGCTGAATACGGTAGACTTATGCTACTGTATTTTAATATTATTCATAATTATGTTACTTGGAGATTCCAATATTTTGGTACACAGTGTAAAAAGTTTGAGAACCACTGCTTTACATGTATTTGCCTTAAAACAGCTTAGGAGAAAACATTAAGTTCAGAAATGGTTGACTTGGTTCCATTAAACAAATCATCTCAATTTATCGGGTGGCTATGTAATCATTGTGACAAACCCACACACACAAACAGTGAATAGTGAGCTCAACTGTATGGTTGTGCACCTCGTCTCAAAACAAAAGGGTTGCGTGAGAGGAGAAGGTGGTAGTTTGGTGGTTATGCATACTTCTGAGTGTGTGTGCGTCTGTGTCTGTGAGTGTGTGTGCCCAAACACCTGGCTGAGTCTCCAGTTGGTTCTGTGATCACCATTTCAATCTATACCACAAACTACATACACACATACTCTCATACCATGCTGCCAGTGTGTGTTTTGGCAGTGAGTCAAATGGCTGTCTCAGACTAAACACACACACACACACACACACACAAACACACACACACACTCCATGTTATTCCTTTGATGCTCAGCTAACCTTCCCTTTCCACTTCCACACTCACTTCTCTCACACGCGATCACAGATGGAAAGATATTGGTGGCTTCAGTCAGTCCGTGTTCCATCCTGCTGAACTACAGAAATGCACACACAACTTCTCAGGTAGATATATTTTTATGTTTGAATAAATTTGTTTAACCAAATTACACATGTGCAGCTTTTAACACAGCATATAGTCTTAGTAAAACTTTGAAGAGGAAATAAAATCAGTTGATAATATCAATGTAGAGAAATTAGACTGCAATAAACAGTCATGGTTTGTTATGTTATGAACAGAAATCTGTGTACTCGTCCTCCAGCAACTTATCCTTTTTCATTTATGTTGCAGCTATTCAGCTTCAATGCAAATTACAGAGCAGCCAATTGGAACAGAGGTCATTTACATACATTACTCATGAAGGCACAGTAACATGATCAACAAATCATTACCGTGAGGCAGTAAAATACAAATTTAAACAAACATAAACCATCTAATTTCATAACAAACTTCTGTAATTTCTTAAATCATAGAATGTTTCTAAATAAACTAATCCAGTATAAAAGCCTTTTGTAATTAATTGAAACAGTCTTGTTAAAAGAGACTCTCAAACACCCTGAGCGTTGTGTGTGTGTGTGTGTGTGTGTGCGCGCGCATGTGCGCGTGGTGTCTGGAATTTGATTAAGTGCTTTATTTATGCTTGTAAAGATGTGTGCATCACTGTGTACCAACAATGTAATGTTACATAACATTGTGATACAGCAGTGTAATGTTACTACCTAGTATGTGGTTCAGCAATGAACACTCATACACTCACACACTCACTCACACACACACACACACACACACACACACACACACACAAACCTTGT
Organism: Hydrocynus forskahlii; assembly: GCA_037974365.1. Taxonomy (NCBI): domain Eukaryota; kingdom Metazoa; phylum Chordata; class Actinopteri; order Characiformes; family Alestidae; genus Hydrocynus; species Hydrocynus forskahlii. The sequence goes on along the minus strand of JBBPCX010059947.1, from coordinate 29,810 downwards.
TCGGCTCTATATAGTACATTCTAGTAGTCCTACCACCTCATGGCCCCCACCCTCACTCCCCCCACTATCCCTCCTCAAGTGTGATGTCATGCTTTGTCCGTTTTCCGGAACGCTCCCGCTTACATTCATATCGGACTCCGTCCGTTATATCCTGCTGAGCTCATCCCTCCTTAAGTCAGGAGCGACCGAGCAGGAGAAAAGAGGAGAGGAAGCAAGGAGGAAAACAGAGTTCCACTCCAAACACTTGCAAATCATAGCAAACAAATATAAGCCAAATCTGAACTCAGCTATATTTGGACCAAAAAACAGCAAGGCAGTAGCACCTGCTATTAATTTCTCTTTCCCTCTCTCTCTCTCTGTCTCTGTCTCTCTGTCTCTCCCTCTGTCTCTCTCTCATTCACTCACTCTCTCATGCTCACTCTCTCACTCATTTTACCACTCACATACTTTCCCTCTTCCTCTTCCTCATATGGCTCTGTCTTTCTCTCTTATACTCACTCTCACACTCTCATAATCCATATGCCGTCTGTCTCTCTCACTCATTCACTTACTTCTACTGTCTCTCACTTTCTCACACTCACTCTCAGTTTGTTGTCATTTGTTACATGCAGGTGTTTGAGGATTTCCACTAGCGAAATGAAAATTGTAAATAAAGTGCTTTCAGCGGCATCATGACACCTACGCCGACTCCTACACACACAAGCAAGCCTGAAGGACATCACGCTGAATTAGCTGAGAATCTTTCACTCTTAGCCCAGACTTTGTAAATATTTATGACAAACAGGGATTAGAACTGTATACACTCATAAATACACATGCATACAGAACCACAGCACTGCTTGGGCTGGGTTTTTCCCAATATGGAAATGTGGAGTGGTTATATAACCCCAAACAGAAACACGTTCACTCACACAGGCACACGCACACACACACGCGGGTACACACACACACACACACACACACACAGATACACAGAGCAGAGGGTGAATCTGTCAACCTGCATGCAAGGTGTGAAGAGACATGCTGTTTTGGTTCATTGGAGTCACAGCGGAGTCATCCAGAGTAAATCCGTCTGCACACTGTTTTTTACACTGCAGGTGGATGGCACAGAACACAAAGCTCACACTAAGGGCTGCTACTCATGCCTCTTGTTTCACTCCTGAGCGAGACATGTTGCACCACCCTTGCTAAAATGCAGGGTGTGAGCCTCTAATAGCAGTGCTGACATCCATGAGGAACTTTGGGTCAGCGTTAGGCTAAGAGTCAATCTAAGATGTCAGAGCTCAGGGTTAAGGCCATGACTGTAAACGCTAGAAATACACAAAGCTCACTTCACTGAAATGTACTCTCTTAGGCTTTTGAAGTGGATCTAGTTTAAGAGACTATCCAGACTATTCTTTTAAAAGTAAAAATGCCACAAAGGGTCTTTGAAGCAGTGCCGTTGAAGGACCTAATTCTTATCATTTTCAGAGAACCATTTTTGCCGATCAATGTGTGTGTGTGTGAGAAAACTTTTTAAAGTTGACCTTTACACAGACTTTTCTACACACTGCTAAACATTTCAAAGGTTCCTGAATGTGACGTGTGGTTCTAGGATCCATCTGTAATTGGTACAGAACCTAAGCAAAGGTCCTTGTTCATGAGTCTACAAACCAAAATCCATTTTGTTCATGGCAAAATCTAGTCTTGGCTGCCATCAAACTTGTTTTGCTGTGAAGGCAGAGGTCATGCAGTGCAGTACCAGGTTTGTAGAGACATGGTGTGTTTTTGATTTCTTGTATTATTACCTAAATCAAACTTTCTGACACTTAGACGCTCCATCAGACAACCATAAACTGATTTTATATGTAGCCACACGTTTCAGTTCCACTCTTTCAAAACTACGGAGCTGAAAAAAGTGTAAAGTGTCCATTTGCCATAGGTGAACACACCACAGCACAAAAGTATTCTCTGCATTTAACTCATTCACCAAATGAAGCAGCAGACAGCCAGTGGCACAGCGCCCAGGACACAGTGTGTGAGGACAGTACCTTGCTCAAGGGTACCTTAGTGGTGCCACCGGCAGTCCTATGATTCAAACCCAGAACCTTCCGATCACAGTGGCAATCCTTCTAACCACCAGGCAATCAGCTACATACTAATTTTTACCAAATAAATCATAGCCTTAAGATTAATAGCGGAGTAGTTGGGTTGCGATTCAAAAGTTTACTACTAGTGCAGCTTGGCAGTTGGTGTGTAGTTATGGAGGTTCTCCAGCCTCTTCTTCCCTAAAAAGTCAACCCTGTCCCATTCTGTTTTTGTTGTTTTGACCACTGTTTAAAATGTCAAACTATTTTAAGATACTTTTGCTTTCCCTCTCACTCACGTTCTGTCTCTCTTTTCTTCCTCTCTCTCTCTGTCTGTCTGTGTGTTTCTCTCCCACCCATTTCTTTTTCTCTTTTTCTGCCTCTCTATCCCTCTGTCCTCTGTCTCCTCTCTCTGGCTCCTCTCTTTCTTACACTCTCTCTCTCTCGCTCTCTCTCGCTCTCTTTCTGTCTCTCTCTCTCTCTCGCTCTCTCTCGCTCTCTTTCTATCTCTCTCTCTCTCTCTAACTCTAACTCTCTTCCTTACATCCTTCTGCATTTGTGTTTCTCCCCTCTCTCTCCCTCTCTCTCTCATCTCCTGTTTCCTAGGGCTGTGTGTTTAGTAGTGGGAACGCATTAAATTTTGATTAAACCAAGGGACGTTCTCTTTGATTCAAAAGAGCTTTTGTCCTCTGCCTTTCGCCAGGAACATTCAATCTAATGTACTGAACAGCCAATTGCCTAATTACACACACCACCTATCACACAGCTCATGGCTGGCTGTGTATACGTGTGTGTATGTTCATGTGCAAGTCTCGGGACTCTTATTTTCCTTGAATTATCCGTCTTTGGGGAAAATTACATTTTATACCTATATATTAAAACATGCAGGAGTCTTAAAATGGCCATTCAGTGCTTTATATTTTAGCTTAATTAAGTCTGCACATGTGGATTGTGTTCTCTATTCATTACGGCTTTAAAAGTTCAGTAAGCAAGATTGAGGAGCCACTTGCGCTGTGAGTACACTGAATGCTGTGTGTCTCTGGGAAAGGCTCAGTAGCGAACTCTCTTCTCTGTTACATAACCATACTTAACAGTGAGGGAAACTATTAAATATTATTTTACATTTCCAAATGTGTCTCTAAAGAAAACCATTGCTAGTAGAAGACAGTGCTCTTGAGCAACCACACTTGAGCTTAAGGTCACCATGCTCAATACCAAGCATCAGCTAAGGGGCAGTACCTAACCTCACTAATGTCTGTGTCACTGAATGCAATTAAATTCTCCAAATGTTCCAAGATCTGTATAACGTTTTCCCAGAAAAGATGCTGTTGCTACAGCAAAGGAGGGACAAATTCCATATTCATTTACTTAATTTTAGAAGAACCTTTAGTACGTATGTAGGCCACAGTATATATACAGGTGACATACTGGACCACCTCAAGTTGCCAGAACAGATACAGTGATCCTCTCCAGCAAATGTAGGAGTCTGTCAAATTATATTGAGTGATGGACCACTATTCTTCAATTGGTGTTTGGATGATGCTGTCCAATAAGTCAGTCCAACATCTCTCACATTCACTTGTGCTGAGACCTGGGAAGGCATATGCTGCGTTTGATTAACATCGTATGAATTAAAACTGAAACTCTGTCTCTTTGTGGGCCTGCAATCATGCCAAAATCCCCCAATGTGGCACACATGTACATAAATAAATACAACAAGATGGGAGAAAAGGTTGTCATTGTTGAGCTTCTGTGTGTTTGGGTGTATAGGAGTGTCCAGCTTCGACGCGCTGACGATGGAGCGTGCACACACAGCGCTGGAGCGTGTGTTTGAGACGTTGAGGGGCTTAGACCGTGCTCGTGATCACTTGAAGCAGATCCGTTCAATATACAGCGCCGGAGATGGTGTACACCAGGTCAGTGCCTTCATTATACTTTACACCACACCAATTATTATTGGAGAACCTTTAGGGTCTTTTAGGCCTTCTCTTAGGGTCTTTTAGGTCTTATTTCTCTGAACTAAAAAACAAATTTGTTATTTTGAATTTGATGTAAATTAATATGAGCATAATGTTTGTTGTATTTAAACTCTGCAAGGGCTGCAATACTACTCCTATTTCAAGTTTTGATTGGAATCAAAAGGGTTAAGATCTTGAAAGGGCCAATGGAAAGGTAGATACAATACAAGGTCTTATGGACTAGATCTTACGTAACCCGAATTCATCTCCTGTGAACACCAGCAGAAGCCTAACAAGGTCACTAACAAGGCAGCATCTCTGTGCCAGGAGAACTGCTTTGAAGAAGCTCCACATAGCTTTCCACTAGGGTTGCAACTATCGAATGTTTTTGGAATCGAGTATTCTGTCGATTTTTTCATCAATTAATCAAGTAATCGGATAAATCATACTTTTGTGTTTGTAACTATATTAATAGTATGTTATGCAACATTAAAGGCCTCTTAAAACGAGCAAGTAACTGGCTGTTATTCCTCACAAAAAATGTTTTTTATTCGAGCTCAACACTTTTATTAGATCAAACCTTAAATCCTTTGGCTTACTGGCTCCAGAACTAAGCTCATTTAATGAACATTTATGATGTACATGAAAAAAACAATGAAATACAACTTCACAAACATAGGTTAGCCTATTTGTCCTTAATTTTATCTTAATAAAAAAGGAAAAAGGGGTGTACCTCCTGCAATAGCCCATCTGAGAATAAAGTATTCCTAATAATCTAACTTAAACCGTACAGTTCAGCTTCCAGCTGTATCCAGATGAGGTCGGTAGGTAGAGTAGAGTAAAGCTGCAGCACCTGAACCGAAAGCATCCTCACGTGAACTGTACTTCTCCACGCAGCTTGGAGCCTCTACAAGGTAATATATTTTTATGAACGCTAGCACTTGTTAAACTGTAGTATTTGGAATCATTTTTAGGCTGTGTTATGAGTCGATAGTGACTAGGCATGATTAGTAGCAAGAGGGCAAATGCACCAAGATCTCACTCCTCATCTCTACCTCCGTCCTGTGTACACACACACACACACACACACACACACACACACACACTCACACTGATAAGTTCAAAAACACATCTTCCCCATACATAAAGTAATGTAGTGGGCCAGGTCCGTTTTACCGTTTATACACTGCACTAGGTTGTCCGCCTTACTAGTGTAAAATAGTCCCGCACTTTAGACACTTTCTGCCTTTTACGCACACCGGGATCTTCATTTTCCGCCATTTCCATAGAGAGCAAAATAAACACGCCGTCTTAAATCTTTGAAATGCCCGTAAGTTAAAACAGTCCGTGTGAAAGAGGGAGTGATACAATAGCAGAAACATTTTCAATAGATGGACTTTGATGACATAAATTAAATGAAGCCTCGAGGCAAATCCTACATTTTTTTGTAATCAAATTATTTGAGTTACTCGAATAATCGTTTCAGCCCTACTTTCCACATAGCACTTGTTTACTGACTTGTTGACTGGGCACTTAAACCACTTAAAACACTTTTTAAATGAAAGAAACTTTCCTTATGATAATTTAGGCTCAGTCAGTTTTGCATCTTTGTGCATTAAAAAATCCTAGTTTATGTTTTACAGTAAATCTAGATTCAGTTGATTTTTTTTTATATTACTGCTTTAGACTCATATTTGAATTTGTAACACCAATGCTCACTAAAGCACTGGGTAGGAGTTAATTTCATGGACACCTAGCTGAACCTCAAGCTAACAGTATTTACTTATACTTTCACACACTGGGTTATCGCTTTAACATGGTGTTTATAAGATTTTTATTCATTATAATTTTTGTATGCTGCAGTTTTACAGTGTTGGGTGCATTCAAGGAGATTTCTATAAATGTTTTTAAAAACCTGCTTAATTCTTTTTTTTGCAGTGGTGGTTATAGGCACCAGAGTGATGTCTCCAACACAAATATAGCCATTTACAATAAAGAAAACCACCAGCCAGTCTACACATCTAAGTAACACTGATAATGGTAAAATATCAGTATTTATAAATCTGAACTAATAAGTTGTGTCTTTGGGGACTATTTGCCTTACAGCATCCCATATGTAACTCCTCCACCATGGAATGGATTAAAATAATATCTTTTAAAGCCTTCTCAACACTATTGTAAAACAGTGTGCCAGCTTTCTTTGAAGGATCTTTTACAGGCATTAACTCTTCAGATGTCTGTCTTCGATAGCCACCACCGTGAACGATTAGTTGCTCTGGAATAGAGCAATTCACATCAAACTGCTCTAAATGACTTTGTATCATAACTATTTAATTCTGCTGAATGTTTTGACAACTCAGTGGAATTTCTGGAAGTTCATGTGATGTGTTCCAGCTAAACTTTCATGGCAGGAGGCAAAACAGGCAATGGGTGAGCCGACAGAAGATGATCATGACTCTGACATAGATTATTATAATTCTATAGTGTCGGCTGGTGTGTCCCACACTAGTGACTAAGCCGTTTTATATGAGATTTTGATTGACTGATGTTTGTAATAATACTGTTGATTACAGTAATTTTGTTTATGCAGCATATGCCCAACGCCTTTCAAAACAACATCTTTGACACGTTCTTTGTTGTCAGTCCTCTGTCTCTGTCTCACACATACACACACACACACACACACACACACACAAAACCACACGCTCACATACTGTCTCTCATTCTGGCAGTTGCACAGAGCTGTGTAGGACCTTTGTGCGTCAGAGCTGATAAGTGCACTGTGTGTTTTAGGGACTGTACCTACCTCGCTCCTTGTTCCTGTTTGTATGTCTGATTGTGTCACACATGGAGAGAGAGAAAGAAAGAGAGAGAGAGAAAGAGAGAGAGAGAGAGAGAGCGAAAGAGAGAGAGAGTGAGAGAGAGAGAGAGAGAGTGAGAGAGAGAGAGAGAGAGTGTAAGCAAAGGAGAAGAGAGAGAGAACACACAGTTTGTCTCCTTGTTTTAGTTTAAGAGGGCTCAGCTGAAATGATAGTTTCCTGGATGAGAGCAGGAGGAAGAAAACTTGCTGATCCAATATAGAGAACATTTCAGATCCAACAAAGAACTTATTTTGCCTGAACCTTTGGAAAGCTTTCATAAGCTTTTTAACCTTTGCCCCTTTTGCTGGTTTGACCAAGAGTTGAAATGTTAATTTGATGGCGGAAAAATGTCATGTTGACTTTGGAAAAGCGTTTAAGGGTGTGTGTGGAAAAAATGAAAGCTCAGGCATGGAATGCCAGCACTATTAGTGGCCCTTCTTTGTTCTGTGTGCGCGCGTGTGTGCGCGTGCGTTCGGAATAACTGCGCTGATGGCATCACCGTCTGTTCCTATATTTTGGCTCTGTTTTGAATGAAAATATACTGTAGAATTTGTGATGTGTGTGTGTGTGTGTGTGTGAGATTTTTGAAGCTCTACTCTAATTTCAGGTCTTCACCCTGTAAATAGGTCAGGTGTGTATAAGCTGCATATTCATGTCTGAACACTTATTTAACAGTTGCGCTTTTTTCGGCCTCAATAATGGACTCAAGGCAAATCACAGAGTGTTTCAGTTCTAAAGCAAAGCTTCTTTTAAATATGGGGTCAGTAAACTCAACAGCCCTACAAATATAGCCATTCTCTTTAGTCTTTCTCTGTAGCCATGCTCCCAAAACACCCTACGTATGTAGTTGTAATTGATTGTTTGCATAGTTGACCCAAATCTAATCAGCTGACTAATGTTAGCCAATCCAAGACTAGTCCCTTGACGTCTAGAGCCTTCTTTGATTACTTCAGATCTGTACATACATGGTCAGACCTGATATGAATAAAAATTTGAACACTGTAAAAGCCAATCACTTGAATGGAATGGCAAACTTTTTTGAGAAATTTGCTTCCAGTTATAGTGAAATTTTACCCTGCAATTTTGCAGTGTCAGCCATGTTGATGTTGGAGGGTCACCTAACATGCCTTCTCTCCTAGTTACAGCAACTAAAGGAGCCACAGAGACCCATTTTTTCCCTCTGAGCAGATTGACATCTGTCAAAATTTGCAGAGAATTTGGACAAATTTGGTTCTGAAATCATACCTCCAAGAACGCCATGGTTAAATAACAGTAAATAGATGGCCAGATACTATGTGTGTCCTATGTCAGTGTATAAAATGCCTCCAGACATTTCTAATGACTGACCAGACTTTGTGCTGATGAATGAAAAACCTCCTAAATGAAAGCACGCAGTTCAAACCATGATGCAGTATTTGCTGGCATTCATTTTTCAGCCCATTTCTCAGTCCACAAACTCATTCCCAGAGTGAAATGCATACCCTACAACTGTCTAGCCTGGAGTAAATTGCTATTTCATATGGATGTTGTCTCAAAATGGGATTTGACTCTAAGAAGCCAAGTCAGCTTTTTTCTATCATATCACACAGTCTTTTGTGTAAGAGAGACCAGAGTGCTGGATGGTAAACAGATGTGTTAGGTTTGAGAGGTTGGGAACATAGCGTGACTTTGGCTTCACACACACACACACACACACACTGATGAGGAATGTACTCTACAAGGCAATGCTGTCACCATCACACTTTTTGTTCATGGCCCATTTTCCCTAGGCCATGTACCATAACGCCAGTGATCGCATCTGTAGTCACAGCCTGTCTAATGATGTTGATGCAGTGGTTTAAGGAAACTGGGTGAAGACTTATCTTATGTATGTCTGTTTTTGTACTAAGTCTACATGGGGAGTATAACCAGATTAGTGCTCAGTAGGGCTGTCACAATTACTCGATTTTAAACGATTACAAAAAATTAACAATGACTTACTAATCATTCACAGTTAAATTAATACCTAGGGTTAATACTTAAAAAGAAGAAACCCACACCAGCAGTATCTCCCTGATGCCTGATTGGTTGTAGCTGTTTGAACAACTCAGCATGTAACAAACCAAACGACTACTTAAGTTATATTCAAAGTTAGGCTTAAACTGAAGCCAGCAGCATACAAAATAAATCCACTTGAATGTCTGTTAAAAGCTTCAAGCACTCCAAGTGTCCGTGTCTAATTAGAGCAAACCTAAATAGTAATAAAGCCTCACAACAAGTGACTCGATTAGTTCAGTCACTAGATAACCAATAATGTTGGGCCAGTACACAGTAGGGTTGCATTATATGGACAAAATAGTAGCAGTGCAGTACTGGTACATACAGTAACTGTAATATTCCTTTCCAAACCGCAATGTACAAATTTACAGAATACAAACATGGAAAAGCTTTAGTAAAGCAGTAGTGTGAAATGGTTAAAGATTGTCTTACAATCCTCTGACCAACAATTTCCTCTTGCTGCATTACATGAATAAAGTAAAAGATTATTCTTGTTGAATATATATGAGTGTATATTTGAATGTGTATAGGTGTGTGGATGTATTTTTATTTATTTACATATATTTTCTTTTTTACATTACTGTGCAAAAGTCTTGAGCCCCCCTTCAAAAATGAATCACCGGCCTGATCGTCTGCACCTGTTTCTTCACTGGTTCAGGCCTTAAGTTGGATGAATTTGTTATACTTGAATGATTCATACACAGGTCACTGTGTGGCTTAAACAAAAAATGTTCTTCTGAAATTGGTCAGGTTTAGGGACTGTTATACAGTCTGTACTATTTTCTTCTGCTAATTGAGGTTTTTAACCATTGCAATAAGTTTCACAATTTTACACCTGTTCACTTACTTTAGACAGTAATAGTGCTGATTTAATATTAATGTAAAAAAATGCTCACATTTAAAGTAAGAAAGTTAAGTGCATCATATATTAGAAACACTGTGAATCAGTAATGTGACATGACTAAAGATTGTCCTGCAATCTTTTTAACTTATTTCCTTTTGTTACATTCATTACAAGCTGCAATTGGTCACTTTACTCACAGCGCACAGTCAAAAAATGTGATTGATTAGAGGGCTTTTTTACACAGTTCAGCCTTTTGTTGTATCAGTGATATGTAATCAACATCCCAGTAATAATTAACAAATGATATGTTGTCCAGCCTTAGTGTACAGTCCACAAATGCGCACAGCAACATCATCTCGGTCATCGAACATTGTGAGTTAATGAGAAATCAATGGCTTGTGTCTGTTATTGGCTGGGATTTCAGGGTTCCGACTTCAAGCAGAGCAGCCGGACATAATTCTGGGAAAAGACATCACTGAGTTCTGCTCTCCCAACTGCCCATAATGCTCTTTCTTTTTCTCAGATCCCACCACTGAGCACCTCAGAAGTCTTTGTTTAGAGTGACTCTCTTGCTCCAAATACCTGTTTTTGGATTTCTATAGTATGAATACATTCTCTCATAACATTTTCATCCGCTCTGTGGCATGAGCTAACCTAAGCTCTACAATTAGGGCTGTGTATGACGTGCAGTCCTTTGTCATCACTTGTACAGGAATATACTCAGTGGCATGGCTCAAAATTCTCGCTCCCTCACAGGAGCGAGGCTCAGGGTCCTGTGAGGAGTGTTGGTTCACAGGCATGACGTGAGATAAACTGTCACTGATGTGCCTCATTTGGTCAAGACAAAGTCAGTGCATTAAGAAAGTAAACCTTACCAGACTAACTGTCAGTGGCCCAACTTCAAGAACCCTACAACCATACAGACCAAGTGGGACCAGTTATTTTAATAATATTTAAGATGAATACATGATTACCGTGTTGTAATGTAGACCTAACTTATATAAACTTATGATGCTGACAAAATGTCACTATTAAGCTATACTAGGGCCAACAATAATATTTCAGTAAAATTAGATAAACTGTTCAACTGTCATTTATTGGTTTTATTTGCCTACTGGAGATTTTTTACATGTATTGAGATGTTTTAATAATGGCTTGATTTCAAGAACATGGACCAACAATGGTGAAGCATATGTCAAACACTATTATAACCTAGCTGTCACCCTCGAAGGCAGATCAGGGAAATGTGAATGCTTACTTTGCAGGGAGCTCAATTTTCATGTATTAACCTGTGGTGGACGTTCTTGCAGAATTAGAACCAAATGCAGATGAGGGGTATTATGCATGCTTTGAACTGAGAATTGTAAATGAGAATTGATATAGAATTAGTAAAAGAAATAGCAAACAATATCTTGCAAAAATCTTGATATACTGCTTCCTTGCTTGTTTACAATCATTCTAACATTGACTTGTGTTTTTGCTTTAAAAAAAATGCATAGGTGCCTAAGACTTTTGCACAATACTGTAAATTGTATTTTATGTCTGATAAAGCAATAATCCACTTGAAGCTGTATGTTGTTGACTTTACTCTGTTTTGTGTTGTGCCTTAGCCATGGAAATATAACTGCTATACAGGGCCTCAAGAGATCTGTTTCTCTCAAATTGCTTTTATATTAAAACAGTGAGCAAAACGCCCATTTCTTCTTACATAACTCCTTTCTTAATATCTGCAAAATCCATAATGACGCCTATAAACCCAGTCTCATCTGTCCCTGAGCTAGATGCTTTGATTACACTTGTTTAGATCTGTGACTGGCCAGTGTAAAGTAATGAAGTTGAACAAAATTAAGAACTAAAAGTGAATAACTGAAAGGAAATGGAGTAAAAGGCAGATTTCTTTGTAATGAATGTAATGAAAAATTACTTGCCTCTGGATGTTTTACATATTGCAACTTATTGGATCATCTAACCTCTAATCATGCATTCAAATCAAGTCAGTTAAGTGCATCCTTTTTCAGTGTATATTAGAAACACAGTGAATTAATAATGTGACATGATTTAAGATTGACCTGCAATCTTTATGACCAATTTCTTTTTACTGGATTAGAGGAAATACCTCATCATTATGTCAGACTGTGGGAGAATATTTGCTTTTGTGTTAAATTGTTAGTTTTGTCTTTATAAACTGCACTGACTTGTTTTCGTTCACTCAATTTAAGCTCAACACACTAAAGTCTAGATGGAGATTGGATAAATGACTAATTTTATAAGGTTAAATGAATTTTAACGTGTAGAATTAGAACTGAATTACAGTGCGAATGCTGTTGCAAACACTGGTTACTGCAGCTGGTCTTGCTGATTTATCACATATACTCTTTTAAAGATATTATTTGAGCACACACCTGTTTAAAGGTGATTTTGGTGAAGCCAGCTGTTTTAAAACTCAGCAGACAAAAGAACATCCCCTCCCTTCAGTGTTTCTTTCAGAGCCACACCCGAAAACACATGCAGGCACGCTGCCTGGGCTGGAATGCCTGAAAGCTAGTTTTCACTGAGTTTGTAACAAGCTGTCACAAATAACATGATGACATTCAAACTGCTTATTGGGTGGTTGAAGTTAGAAAACATGAGAGCAAGCTAGAGATCTGCTGTTGCCCTTATTGGATGAAGTATCTCACCCAGTTAACAGTTTCTTAGATTTAAATATGCAGTGGAAAATAAGCAGATAATCTAGCTGATATAGGGCAAAATCAACATCATTCTTTATGCTCTTCAGCCTACTCCACACTCCATACATTCACTAACTGGAGGGCCGGGGTCTAAATATGTAGTGTATTTTAAGGATAGCTGGTAGCCTAGTGGTTAGGTTATTTGCCCTGCGATCAGGAAGTTGTGGGTTCGATTCCCAAGACCGCTAAACAACTCTGAGGTACCCTGAACAAGGTACCGTCCCCATGCACTGCTCCCCGGGCGCTGTGTTCCTGGCTGCCCACTGCTTCACTTGATGAATGGTGCAAAGGAAGAACTTCGTGCTGTTCACACTGTGTGCTGTGGTGTGTTCACGTATGACAGAATGGTCACATTAACTTTTCACTTTCACTATATCATATATCCTATATAGCGTTGCTTATTTGCATCTGTAATGTAGTCTTAATTTCACTCTTAGAAATTAATTTTTCGGTGAAGGACAACCTATCAGACAATAATACAAGTGAATCAAGTCGTCAGAACAAAGTTCCAAACACAGCTTATCAAGATTCCAGGAAGATGCCAAAGCATTTTTCAGTCATTACAAAACCAAATGATTAGCAATGGTACATTGTCTGGTTGAACAAAAAATGACTTCTTATACAAAGAGGTAAAACAGAAGTAGACCAATAATTGTAATACTCACAAAGCATTCAGCTCTCTGCTATACAAACCTGGTAGATGATCACCAAGCAAAGATTTTTGATTGTTGGTGGTGTGTGTGTATTGTGCTTCAGTTCCAGTTGAGGAGTCTGATGGCCATGAGGGAAGAAACTGTTCCCCATTCTGGCAGTGGAGGCCCGTATGCTAGGGAACCTCTTTCCAGATGGGAGGAGGGAAAAGAGAGTGTGTGAGGGGTGAATGGGGTCGTCCACAATGCTGGTGGCTTTGCAGATGCAGTGTGTGGTGTAAATGTCTGTGTCAGAGGGGAGAGAGACCCCAATGATCTTCTCCGCTGTTCTCACAACCCTCTGTAGGGTCTTGCGGTCCGAAACGTTGCAATTCCCGTACCAGGCTGTGATGCAGCTGCAGAGAATGCTCTCTATAGTCCCTCTGTAGAACATGGTGAGGATTGGGGGTGGAAGGTGTGCTCTCCTTAGTCTCCACAGGAAGTAGAGACGCTGCTGGGCTTTCTTGGTGATGGAGCTGGTGTTGAGGGTCCACATGAGGTTCTCTGGACAATTTCCACCAAGGAGCCGGCGATGCTCAGCGGGCAGTGATCATGTTGCGCCCTCCTGAACTATCTCTTTTGTTTTATCCACGTTCAGGAACAGGTTGTTGGCTTTGCAGCAGTCCGTCAGCCCTTGCACCTCCTCTCTGTATGCTGTTTCATTGTTCCCGCTGATCAAACCCACCATAGTCGTGTCATCGGCGAACTTGATGATGTGGTTGTATAAAAAAACACTTTTGGTCCTCAAAAATGTAATTGATGCCTACAGAATCTCTATTTTCTAAATGTTTAGTTTTCTGTTTTTGAAGCTTGCAGGTTTCTGTAAAGTGGTTCTGAAACTGTGACCTTAAAAAGTGCAGCTACAGCTAACAAAGCAACAACAGCCTGAACCTACCTCAACCACACTGAAGAGTTGAAAAATGTGATAAAATATGATAAAGTTGCAAAGACATTAAGCATCAATTCTGGAAAGGATCAGCAATACTAAAATGATCCAAGATCAGTTCTCTATAGTCAACCATAGTCCCTAAAAATGTTCAGAATGTTCATCTGAAGCTGATTAAAAGTAAATGAATGTATTAAAAAGGAGGAATGCATGGAGAGTGAGTTGGCAAATTCTTACCCCCCTCACGAGGTTTGCCTGCCAGAGGTATTTCATGGCAGGAAAATCACCTGGACAAGTTTATGCAACTTGCGTGCTTATTCAGGTGTTCTGATTTTTTATGAACTGCGCAGTATATGTGTCACAGTGACCTAGAAGAGCATGTTGTTGTTATTCTCTTCATTCGTAGTTATTTGTAGAACAGCATTAATGTACATTGCGTTAATGTTGACAACACTTGTGGGTGTTTTGGTAGTGCTTCATTGCATGACTCATTGGATGACCCTTCGCAGTGTTATTAAACACGTGGGTTTTTCCATTGAGGGTTTCATTTGTTTTTTTTGTGTGCATGGGGGCGTTCAGTGTGTTTAAGTGATGATGTTTTTGTTTTCCCTGTCTGACGCCCTTTGAAAAGTGCATATTTAATAGCAATTAATTGCTGGCTGCAATTCGAATATTAATCACATAGGTATCTGTAGTTTATAGTAACTAGGATTCCCTTGCACATCTTCCCTTATCAAGTGTGTTTGCCCGAATATATGAGATTGCACAAGGGGGGATTTAAAAGTTTATCAACTACTTTGGCTTTGAATAGGCCTAACAGTTGCATAGAAGCTATGACGGACACAGTCAGTGCAAAAAGTCAGTGATGTAATATCCTGTGTGGGGTGGTGTGTCGATTCAAGTAGCAAAATAAGGCCTTTATGCAAGATCAGCGGGATAGAGTTTTATTTTTTAACCAGGTGGGTGTGTATCATAAGTCAAGCCGCCCGCTTGAGGAATATTTTAGCCCAAGGCATTCAGTAATAGCTGACAGGTAACATGTTTGTGACTCTGATTCCATTTACGAGAAGGAGGGAGTCAGGCTGTGGGTGGAGCGGGTCAGGTCATGTTGAATGTTTTTTTCTTTCTCTCTATACTTATACGGCCCACTATAATCTCTCTCTCTCCTTTAACATATCTAACATATCCTCCTTGAACATGTCTTTTCTTTAATCCAAACACTAAGATTCTCTCCTCATGTTCATTTGTCGTCTTTTTTTCACTTTTCAAATTGTTGCAAGCAGTAGGCTAGTTACACACATGCAGTTACACCTTAGTAATATAAAAAACATACATACATTAGAAACAATGCATTTATAATACATGGGTATTTTGTCACTGTCATTAAAAAAACGTAATAACTTTTTTTAAAGCCTGCTGTCCTCAACATGAAGGCAGGAGATTTTCACCTTCTTGAGTAATAGGCGATATGTATTGGGGCTTGTTATTGTCTTGAATTATCATTGTCTGCTTCCCAGATTCAGATTCAGATCCTGGTACATTGCTCATCAATCATCTGTCCTTAGATAACAAGTAGTGCCTCAGTACCGCTGTATACAAGCAGCCTTATTTCATATTGCTCTCAGCTCCATACTTCACTGTGAGAATGGTGTTCTTGGAATCATAAGTACAATGTTTGACTATAACGAGCTGAATTATTCCCAAAAGAATTTTTGAAGCTTTAAAGCAGTTTATTGCTCCAAAAGAGTGTTTCTGAGATTTGTCCTCCAGTTCTCCTTGATGTACTGCAACCTTGATGTAGTGCTGGCTTCTCTCTTACCTTCCTTATCATTATTCCAAGAGAAATTGTGTCATGCGCCTGTCTGTATTTCCTATGAACCAGTTCATAGATGTCTAAGGTTATTGCCTCTGTAACTTTTCCAAGAGTTGTTTAATAATTTTGACCCTAAGAACCTTAGTAGGTTTGTTCAGCTTCACCATGACTACTGTGGATGTAACCTACATTCATATTTAAACGCTTACATTTCAAAGTCAAAACACATTTCAAAGACAAAATGCAGATTTGAAGTCGACATTACATTGTAAGCTACCAAATATCAAAATCAAAAGTGGCTGAATACTTAATCACCGCATTGCTGTCAGAGAACAGAACAGATGTTCAGCTTTTATAGTAGAATTATACATAGATACAATACAGTAATTCCTGGAAATGTTCCGTATATTTTTTAAAAATAAAATGACTGTTTTTCTTTTCGAATTTCTATTTATATTTCCATCATCCTCCTTTATATGTCACCATCTGTTGATCTATTTGGGTGTAAAGGGTAATCGTTTTTAAAAAAATAATTTTCTGACATTTGACCAGTTTATGTTGACGTGTTGAATGACTGTTTGATTTCTAGTTTGATTAATTTATTCATTAATGTATTCATTTAATTATTTATGTAGATGTTGCCTTATGGTTCACATTTGGTTGTCCTATAGACTCGGGCCCCCCACACATACAAACATGCCCAGATTTTGCTTTGAGCTGTCCCTTCACACACACATTCCTACTAGCCTGCATCATTATCTAGAGGTCAGTGGTAAGCTACGTAGGTGCTATTTTTGCCCATTACTGGTCAGAGCTTAACAGAAGCTGTCGATTTGAGTGGCCCAACTTTCCTCAGTCATATGCTCGCACCACATGATTCATCATATTGTTATTATCATCATTATTCATTGCTATAAACAGAACCACTACTGCAATATGTGCTGCAGTCGAGTACACCAAGCTTTAAACATTCTCTAACCTCTCCAACATTAATGACCACTGTCTCTGGCCTTGCCTGCATAACTGCTCATTACAGAAAGCTTAACTTTCTAGAACCATGATTTTCAGACCCTGGGCCCTGACCTTCAGCTTGGTTGTCTGGAATTAAAAATAGATTGACTTGTTTGTGAGGCTCAGCAGCATTGAATTGCTAACCCATACTTTTCAGTTCTGTTCAGTTTTTTTAGAGCATGTACAAAAATGAGTGCATTGAAAATGAAATAGTTGGTTGTGTAAGCCTACTGATGTCACATATAGTAACAATACAAATGGACAACAGTACAGACCAATGCAGCTACTTGTTTTAGCTGTGCAGCATGCTTTTGTCCATTTTTATAATTAACCGTTTGCCATACCTCAATTTAGCCTACTTAACAACTCAACACTGTTTGAGGTAAGTGTGTGATTATTCACAATGCCAGAGCACAAAGCTAACAGGAGGCTATAGGCTTCCATTTCTAGCTACATTAGCCTCAGGTCTCCAGTGCAAGACTAAAAAAGCAAACTCACCAAATATGTCTTGGATGATCAGTTACAATTTAAATAGGTGGAAAATTGTGTTTGTGATTCTGTCTCACAGCTGTGTTTGGCTTCTTGAAAGGAAAACTGACACATTTAGTGTTAAGTGAACCCATTTAGTCTGTGGTGTATCCAGGCACATTATTTCGACTGAGGAGAGACTACAAAACCCTTTGTCAGTCGAAGGGAAGGAAGTGATTGAGATTTTTTAATCTATATAGGGATGGACCTTGCATCCCATCAGAGGCAAACTCCCACCCGCCACCTCCGTTTGTGCCACCTGAGGCATCCCTTTATGTTGCCTATGCCTAGAAACACCTTCACCTTCTTTGCTTTACTAATATAAATGTCCTCACACTTACTTCGCTGATCCACCTCGAAGTACTGAGGACATCTCGATGGGAGCTCTTTCAGAGATCAGCATCCTTTGATGCATACTAATACCAGAATCAGTAGAAACTGGGACCTGCCTCGGGGATTTATGTGTGTGGGTGTGTGTGTGTGTGTGTGTGTGTTTCAATCCATTATTTGTTGCTATTTATGAACATGTTGTCCGCATAGCACCCCTGTATTAATATCCTTACACCCACACATATTGAAATGTGTATCATCTGTGCAGGCCACATATCTTCCGTTCCTGAAGCAAGTTCTGGAGGAGATCTTCAACCCAAATAAACCCGAGTGTCCTGACATAGAACACACTTCAGGAGGACTGACTGAACTGCTAAAGACTGGCTTTAGCATGTTCATGAAGGTAACACACTTACAGACATGCAGTTTACACACTAACAAGTATATCAGTTAACACACCACCATTACTGCGTATACACAGCTGTACAAAAGGTAGAGTGTAAAACATTTAGTACAATTTGTACAAAAAGTGCCTATCCTATGCATACATCCTCTCTAAATTTACTTGGTTTCATAAGTCATGTATAAGTTCATCATTGGTCTGCCCCATTTATGCGTGGGCATAAAAGGTGCTGACATAATTCGGGTAGTACTTCATTTTCACTACAGCAGTGACAATGACATGATAATGGCATATTAATGTATGTTTCGCCCAGTGTGGGTCACACACAGCAGTGCAGCTGGAGTTTTTAAACACTTTAGTGTCACTGCTAAAGTTCACAAAAAATATCCAGCCAACAGTGCCCTATGACCAGAAACTGGCCACTGAAGAGGGGTTGGAATAGGACTGTCACAAGCTTTGCAGCATCAGATGAACCATCATCCATAACATTCTGCAGGATGGAACAACAGGTTAGATATGACAGTAAGTGGACACAATGTTTAAAGACTCCAGCAACAGCGGTATGTGTGATTCACCATATGCACCACACATCCACTGGCATGATGCTGTTCTGAGAATGACCCTCACCCACAATAATACTCACTCACCACTATTCTACAAAGTGGACCTTCATGGTTAATGGAGCTGAAAAAATTAAGAGTGAGTGCAGATACAAGGTAGGTAGCTACTTAAAAAGTGACTCATCATTATATGTGTGTTGTGACTGCATATGTGGAGCAGATGGTGTGGGTGTTTTTTACAGAAGTCCAGTTAGTTTCTATAAAACTATTTGATAAGAATTACACGCCATCCTGTTCTGCATATTGTGTTCTTTTTCTCTAGTCTGACACGCCTAATTTAACTGTAAGCCCATTATCAATCCTATATTAGCTGAATGTGTAACAGCAGGAAAACACAGAAATATGCAGGACAGGGCCAAGTTTCGGGAAGCACCGATCTAACTGATTATCTTCTGATCACAAAGTATCTGAGCTGAGTTAGGAAGCTTGAGTGATGGCTCTGTTTTATGAACAGCTTATATCAACATTTGCAAGATGAGATGGTATATTTTATGCATGAATTTGCTAAATGGTTATAAATATAAAATGAAATACCCTTAAATAAGTGTCTAACTCAAGTTTCACTTTTACAGCAAGTGTGGGGGACAACATAACTTTTAATGTTTTACAACAGCGTTTGGGTTCTTCTGTGGCAAAAGCAAATGAATTTAGGAAGGTTTGAAATCACATAGTGTTAGATATGTTAATTGATAATAGAAATAATTAGAGGTTAGAGTAAGGTACAATTAGTTATAGATATAATTTGGCATTAGTTATAGTTAGTTATAAATATCAGTGGGCATTAGTTATAGTTAGTTAAGAATGTAGTTTGACATTATTTATAATTATCACTGTGATGAGTGAATGTTAGTTAAAGTTTTGTAAGTACTTTGAGGTGAGTTATAGTTGAATGTGTTGCTTGGGGTCGGTTGGAGTGTTAGTTATAGGTGTAGTTTGGGGTGAGTTCAAAGTATAGTTTGTAATAAGATATATTTAGTTACGAGTGTAGTTTAGAGACAGTTGTAGTTAGTTGTAAGAGTAGTTTAAGGTGAATTATTGTTTATAATAAGTGCCGTATGGGGTGAGTTGGAGTATTAGTTATGGGTGTAGTTTGGGAGTAAGCTGGAGTTAGTTATAGCTGTTGCTTGTGGTTAGTTGGAAGCGTTAGTGGTGCAGTTTGGGATACATTAGCATTAGTTAGCTGGAAAGGTGTGGAGGTCTGGGCTGAATTAGTCTCTGAAATGAACTGAACTGTCAACTGCCCCACGTTATCTTTTGATTACATACCAGCACATCCAGCTGAGAGCTGCCGGAGTTCGTCTATAGCTATACTACCCCATCACACTCACACACATCCAAGGTGTGTGGGCTTTAATTCCACAGGATACATCCTATGAGTTGTCTCAGTACTTTTATGCACAGTTTTCAGTTTTCCCTGAGGGCATGATGTTCTATTTGTTTGAGGCATCACAAATTCTCTTGTCCACTGTCTGCGTATAATGATTGAGGGTATGTGTTTTTTTTTCATCCCTCCCCCTTATCTCTGCTTCTCTCTCTCGTCTTTCCTTTTCTCCATCTCTCCTTGTCTCTCCTTATCCTTCTTTTCAGCACATTGTTACAGGTGCACATGTACATGCAGCATGTGTTCTCCTGTCTTGACCTGTGTGTCTATACTAAAGTGTGTCTGACACCTCTCGCTTGCTGTCAGTGAACAAAGACACATACACCCTGTATTGATTACCTGCCCCCCCCCGGACACACACACACACACACACACACACACACACCAGTAATGCAGGATCAGATGAAACCCTCGAAGCCATGTGATTGCTATGCAAATGTACATCTGTCTGTCTGCCTGCCTGCATGTCTTTCTTTCTTTCTCTCTCTTTCTTTCTCAGAAACACATGTTCCTCCATGCTGGGTCAGTGGCCAGTGCAGCACGTGGCATTGCAGCCCTGCTTCAGGCCCCACCCTGCGGTGCCTGTCCCTCTGATTGTCTGATTATTATTCACAGACTCGCCACCCCACTCAGCCAATCACACACTGCCATTATGTCTTGACAGGCCAATCACGCACAGCAGGACTGACCGAGCCTCAACGTGGCTCACTCAGGCCAAACATCTGCATGTGTGCGAGAGCGTGTGTGTGTTTTCGGCAGTTTTTAAAAGTGTGTTTTAGAGACATGGTGTGTTTGTGTGAGAGGAGAAGAAGATGAAGTGCTTCTGTCTCTGTGTGCTTATATTTGTTGGCTCGTATTTGTTCCATTGTGGATGTGAGCCTTTGCTCCCGTGTGTGTGCTCACACTTGTGTGTGTCAGTCATAAAAGATGGGTACAAGCTGTGTTAGAGTGAAAATGTCCAATTTCATCACAGCCTTTAAACTAAGGTCTGGCTCACTATGGAGACAAAGAAAGAAGGAAAGAAAGAGAGAGAGAGAGAGAGACTGATAGAAAGGCAGATAAAAGCAATGCAGAGAAAACTGGACTACAAAAGTTAGTGCAAGCTTGGATTAAAATACTTGCAGATTACATTATTTGTTATTACTGTCACTCTCTCCTAATAGGTCAATCGGCCCCACCCAAGCGATCACCCACTGCTTTTTCTTGTCATGGTGGGCGGAGTTACCCCTTCAGAGCTCCGCCTCATTCGTGAGGTGGTCTCCGCCCATAAAGCAGGGACACAGGTGAGTGCATGCACTTAAATATCAGACGTGTCAAGTCTTGAACAAGTTTCTCTAATATACCTGTTTTTTGTAAAAGTTCGCTAATTAACCGGTTAGTTGAATGAAGTGTGTCAGGGCAAAGAAAGCATTTCAATATGCAGAGCAGAAGTTCCCCAGGACCAGTGGACACAATGTTCAGAAAGGTTACTCAGATCTGGCTGTGGCACTTTAAAGCTCCTCAAGCCTAACCCCTATCAATATATGACATCAATACACACATGGTCCGTGATCATGAAAACAATAGTCAGGAAGTCTGGAGTTGAAGAAAATGAACAGCCATTTTTTGCATGGAAAAGTAAAAACCCAAAACAAGAAACAATCTGTTATACAATGAGCTGATTTGCATATTACACAACATATAGCGATTGAACTTACACCAACTGAAGATTTGGCTTCCAAATGTAAGTGTGTATGGTCAGAGTTTTATCAGGATACGATTTACATACAAGCTGTATGAAATGACCAAGTGTGAACAGGGGTTTTGTTGTGCCAGATATTTTAGCTCATAGTAATTATATGACATGGATCCAGTGGGATCTTCTAGTACTAGTTGCACTGCTAGACCATGACATCAACCGAATTATGAAGAAAATAAAGCTGACCCTCAAATATTTGTGACACAAAAGAGTGGTCCAATTTAAATAATATTAAGTTTCCACCAGCATATCATAACTGTCCAAAAACATGTACAGGGGCTCCTCGAGATGACACAGATCAATTTCCTACGACAGTGATGTAACCTGAATTTTGGTGTACGTCAAAACACACCCTAGCACTAAGTCACTTACCGATCCTAACGCAGTTGTAAAATCATAATCTAGAACATAAAAACACAACTAAGCCACAGAAGAAGGAAAAGGACATATACAGATATACTGTACTTGTACTTTTAACAGTCCAAAATGGCAGAGGTAAGTGTACTGGGGATGTTACAGCATATGTAGTGTACTACGTATTCTTCCACCACACGCAACCAAACTAGTTTGCCCACGTAGCCCATAAGTATGACGCTAACGACATATGCTGACACACTCATGTCTCAGTATTGAAAGGTTTTTATGGAAGTGAGCGTCGTAAACTCGAAACATATGTCAAGACTGTTGTAACCCGAGGACCCCCTGTATCTCCTTTACAGAAGAAAGAAAAACATTCTTAATTGTACAGCTTTTAATCTAAAGAGTTTCATATTTAATTTAATAATTTAATAATTAATTTTGGACCATTAATTATTACTACTGGCTTGTTCACACAATGTAAAGATCAGCTGCTATGTTCAAATGATGAGAAAATGAAACTAAATGGATGTACATGTTTATTTCTCAACAGGAAAAGCCACAGGTTGACCCCCAAGTCCTCTATAATTTCTCTCAAACTTTCCTAAACTTAGCCCTGTTTAATTAACAAATATTCATTTTCTGTTTAACAACATGAGCATTATAGTAAGAGCCAGTTTGTCTGTTTAAGCATTTTAATACCACACAACACTTTTAATCCCAATGTGTTAATAATCTTTCACGTGAAAATGAACTTTCACTTGAGTTGCATTCTGTATATGACTCCCACTTCCTAAAGCTCACTCATAACAACATGTATCATAAAACGAAATTACTCTACAATGCATTTTGAAAAAAAAAACTTTCATTTGAAAAGAGAGCATCTGTGTGCGAAATAGGGGCAGTGGGTCTTGGCCTATATTTTATATTATTTTCAGTTTTTTTCTGTTTGATCTGCTGGGGAAAAAATCCTTGAAATACATTTGAAAAAGTTCATTTGAAAAAGAATAATCTTATCAAGTACACTTGTGTGTAGATTATTGTTATAAACATGATAATCCCTTGCATGGATGAAGCAAATTCTATTTACAAATGTTAAGACTTCTGCAGTGTATTTGTGTCTTAGGGTGGGAGTAACAAGGGGGATGCGTGTGCATCCACGCAAGCATACTGACCTGTATTCATTAGGACATCAGAGGTCCTGTATCAGTGTTACTCACACTGCTTATTATCATAGAGAATCAAAGCCGATTAAAATGTGTGTGCGTGTGAGAGAGAGAGAAAGCGTGTGTCTCCTCCCCAGACTGCATAGAGAAATAATTAAGTCCAGTCTGAGTGAAAGGGCTGTTGTGGATCAAAGCTCTGTACCATGAATAAATCAGAAATCATGAAAGCAGCAAACAGAGAAGCTCGCAGACCAAGTGGCCCACACACTGCTCGACCTCAGTGTGCATACTCTGATGTGCATGTTCATGCCCCTTTCTATACGTCCATTGTAAGAGATTTATGATTAATTTCAGGACTGATGTCTAAGATCAAACACCAAGTCTAACTTGCTGTAAATCTTCTCCTCCTCCTCCTCCACAGAACTTTAATAGCTTTTCTCTGCGCTTAATGAAAAGAAAACTCACTCGCTCGCCATAAATAGGAGTCAAAACAATGATATATTAAAGAGGTTTTTAGCTGGACGCTAAAAGTGGAAGTGAAATATAACGGTGCAGTGAAACAGCTTACCTCAACACCTGCGTCAACTCACCATTCAAAGCAACACACTAAAATCAGTAGCATGAATTGATGTAACCCACATTAGGGTCATTATTTTTAGTTTCATTTGACGGTTTGCATGAGGTGGATCTGGAAAAAAGCACTTGATGACTCTAAAAATGATTTATTTGCTGGGTGGATCTAAATGGAATGTTTTATGATGAGTATTAGATGGCTCTGGGGGAAAAAATAGCCAGCATTAGATGTAAAAATAATTGCTCTGGGGGGACAATGTTAAGACTACATAGTGATATTTTAGATTTTAAACAGATTACTAGATGGATCTACAGAAAACACTTTCTGTGCTGGTTAACATTAGATAACTGTTCTTTGCTGGTTAGCATTAGATGACTTCAAAAAAGATTTGTTGATGAGCATTAGATTTTATTTCAGATGGCTCTTTAAAACGCTGCCTCCCCTTTGATCAGATATACAGTGTTATGTCCTGTATGTTGGTAAGATGAAATAGAACACACATGCCATTCACTTTCTTGTCTTTTCAGCAAGTGCTCTGATCATTCATGAAAGCTCTTTATTTACTCTGGAAGGTGTTTCGCCCTGATCTCTTATGTTAGAGATAACGCTGGCTGTGTGTTATCTTTAGAAGCCTCAGTTAAGGCTGTAAGTAAAGTTAAAATAGTTTCACTGTAGGCCAAGGTCACTGCTTCATACAGCTGCAGTTGTGATTTTGAACCAAGGATTTAATTTAAAAATCTCTACATTTTTAGCTTCTGAACTGTTGTTAATTGGATTTCAGAGTTGAATGAAAATCATTACAAACAGATTTAACAAGTAAACAAAACTGAAACAAAGATAAGATTTTTTACTGTTTTATATTTAGTTTAAATAATATGTTTCTCATAATGTGTTATCAAGTGACATATCCAGTGACAATCTTTTGTTTGATTAGATTCTATGACATATTGTATGTAGATGAGAGGGGCACACATTCTAACACATTCTGGATGTTGCTGAATCATATTCAAAATATATGAGCCAACTGGATCATTTTCAAACAAACAACGCATTTCTGCAAGCTTTTCCACCTAAATATATATTTTAAAAAGCATGTATCAAGATAAATATGACTAGAGAAAAGAGATGGTCAAACATAGCAGTTTTATATATAAAAGTTCAAAGTAGGACAGCCAATATCAGCCCAATAAGAGTGACATATGTTTTCTTTTAATGACTATTTTCCTTGTGTACCACATAAAACTGACCCTGCCATGGGGAGGCTGTACTCTAGCTTGGTTTACTCCCACTGTAAGCTGTTTATATTCTTCAAAACTGGCATAGATTACCACTAATACAACCAGTGTTTAGAGCAGTTTTGGGCACTAGTTCCCAGCAGTACATATGGACTGTCCACTACAGAAAAGGTCAGAATTCAAAAGGGTCACAAATTGTGCAAAGATCTTATTTCAGCATCAATGACTCATAGCTGAAAGTTCTGCGGCTTTCTTTTGGGCTTGGCCTGCTGATCAGCAACTGAGCTTTCTTTTCACTGCCCGACACCTCATGGAAGAAGCATTCAAGCGCCGAGGACATCAAAGGGCCCTGGTGGGCATACATTCAACTCACATCCTGCAGGTCGGCCTCGCTGCCCAGCAGGACGATGGGTGGGATAGCAGAGCGCTCGCCGTGGGCATGGCTAACCAGTTCTTGGAACTGACCCATAAGGTCAAAGCTGTAGTGGTCCATTACAGAATATACCACGACCATAGAATTGGCCAACTGAATGGAACGGGTCATGTGGTCATTGCACCTAAGGAGACTGGCATCGTAGATTACAACCACTGAGAAAGGGCATAAAATAATAAATGTGTGAATTCTGTGACTCTTATGTTCAGTAGACCACTACAAAGCAGTATTCAAAGTGAATCAAGAGCAGCATCTGTCAAAAACTTAATGTGTTGCATTAGTGGTGTTCCTGAGTTTATTCCTCAGGAAATAAGTGCAATTCAGAGCTTGTAGCTGCAGATAAAAGAGATTAAATGAAATCTTATTGTGGGACTAGAGTAAACAGGATTATCTGACTTTTTTGCCAAATCCCAAATGAGATGTTTTGGATTATCACCTGTGGGTTCTAAGACAATAGTTTGTACTTTCCCACCCATTTATTTCAGTATGTCTTAATATTCTGTGTGTGTGTGTGTGTGTGTGTGTGTGTTTGTTTGTGTCTGTCTTACAGGTTTTGGTGGTCTCTACCAGGCTTCTGAGGCCAGCTGATATTCCACATCTGCTGTTCAACACCAACAGACTCTCACCTGATGTAGTATGAGACGAAGAAGATCCCACCACAAATCTCACACCAAAATATCAACTCTGATATACACAATAATATGTCAGTAATATGTTCACATTCCTGAAGAGATACATAAAATAAATCCAGTGACTCGTCAAAACCTCTGTGGTGCTCATCACATGCAAATACCTTAGCATAACAAACTGTACAGCCTAGATTTCTGTCACACCATACTAGTCATGAGGACTGTTTCATACCAAAAACAAGCTGTAATCTACAGACAATCCAAGAAATATATTTCCTCTCTATTTAATCCATTGAAACCCACCAAGGCAAAGATGAACATGGCTTAACATACTGAAACGTGGACTACCAATATCTATCTGCCTTTTAATGTTATCTTTTTGGCTGTAGATTTTGTTCGTGATCAATAGGGTTTGAGAAATATTGTGTTGCCAGCATTGTTGTTTAAGTACATTAAGTCACATTATGGTTCTGTCATGTTACGTGATCAGGAATGTCCCATGCAAACATCTAAACAATTCCCCCAGAAAAACACTCCATACCCTGCAGAGCACAAAGTGCCAACATTTGTGTGAATGGTGAGGATTAGTCTGGCCTCGACTGGTCACTGGTGTTTTCAGTTCTGTGGTCCATTTGGGGACAGTTTGGTAATCATAGGGAGAGAGTGAAAATGAAAACTAGAGCACTAAATGAGCAGAGACTCTAAATACATAGTTTGTACACAACCAAAATTGTAAAAAAAATTAAAAAGGCTCAGCTTTCAAGCTTTGGAACAAAAATATGGATCTTAAAAGGCTTAAATAAACTGCAGAGGAATGACCCCATGTTTGTGTGAGTTATCATGTCTGTTGGCATTAAATGCTACTCAGTGTTTCTGCTGCAGTATGTAAATTACTTTACATAGGCAGCTTTT
The DNA here is from genome assembly GCA_037974365.1 of Hydrocynus forskahlii. Lineage (NCBI taxonomy): Eukaryota > Metazoa > Chordata > Actinopteri > Characiformes > Alestidae > Hydrocynus > Hydrocynus forskahlii. The sequence continues at coordinate 2,610 of JBBPCX010059947.1, read as the reverse complement.
CACACACACTTCACAGTTGCACGCAGTCAGTATGAGCAGAGCAGAATTCACACATTGCTTACAGCCAGGGAGGTGTTGGTGTTTACACCATTTTCTCTCCTCTCAGCATTTTCACCTTTCTGTCTATATAGTGCTTCTGTTTATGTCGAGAGAATTAGTAGTAGTGATGGGGGAGTAATGCTTTAATGTGGTCTTATGGTACAAATCAGTTTCTCTCCTGTCCTCACACAATTGTACATTAGTATCTGTGGGTTAATATAGCATGTGTCCCGTTTTTTGCACACACACGCCTGTGTAGTAGCAAGAATGCGGTTTCACTGCCGTGGGTTCAGGATGGTGTTCCATTTTATTGGGAAAATATCTATATTGTTCCATTTAGAGCATATTTAAACTTTACATCTACAATTGTGTTATATGCAGCAGATTAAGACTGGGTAGAACATGTTTTACCACCGTTGGCTTCTACTGTAAGTGTTTAAAACAGTGTGTTTGTTCGAGATGAGGTAAAAAAAAAAAAAAATGTAAATCTTAGGCCAGCTTTTTAAAGGGCTTAACACTAGCTTGTGTTGTAGTTTGCTTGCGTTTACCTCAGTCACCGTGCTGCTTTATGTTATGGGTGTGCCAACAGAGTGATGCTGCCTACAATTGCTGGGATTGTGTAGTGAAAGAAGGAAAGCAACAGCCTTGAGCCAGACATACATTCTCAAAAGTTTTTATTTTTCAACTGCAACCAATAAATAACGTCAAGCCTTAGCTCTTTGGCTTGATTTAAAGTGCATTAAAAAATGGCACTGAGGACTAACACAGAACCAACAAATGCACACAGTGAATAAGAGGCGAAGCACACAAACACTGTGTGCTTCAGCTTTACTACCTCTCTCCTTTAACAATGCCCGCTTTCAATCCACCACTGCTGAGAGACGAAAGCCTTGCCCAAAAGAAAAAGACGAGAAAGACGCTAACTCGCCTTTTTGTAACAGTCACTAAAAATACTCAGACCTTCATCCTTCAAAAGCCCTGTTGCCAGGAGAAAAGTGTCCAAGGATATAAAGCAGTGTGCATACATTAGGTTTTTCAGTCTGAGTGTCTCTTGCAGTCTTCCTGTTTAAGGCAATTTTGGACACCAGTTCCCAGCATCCTGCTGCATCTACAGGTGGTTTGTCCACCACAGAGAAGGTCAAAATTCACAAGTCAGAGGTCAAGAACTCTGAAGAGACCATATTACAGCATCAGTTACTGCTGTGCTCTGACGTCAGAGTTCAGCAGCCTTCGTTTGGGTGTGGCCTGCTGATCAGCGACTGAGCCTCTTGCTGAGGAACGAGCCCAAAACCTCTTTTCAGCTTCAGCCATTTGGATCTCTCTCCAGCCAAGCTCCCTTCATCAACCCCACGTTTCTCTCCCGTCTTCACTGGCCCTCATACGGCCATCTTCATTATTCACACAGAGGTCACGGTCCGTACCTTGGCGGACAGCGCCTGCTTAAAGCGCCTCTTCAAGTCCTGCATGTTGGGCGATTTTGGTCTGGGGATGAGCGGGGACCTCCTCTTTTCGTGCCCTGTCGTGGGCACCAAGGGCTGAGAGGTCAACGGCTGCTGTTTGGCCAGCTCCCGGCACAGCCTGTGGAATGCACCGTGAACTTGGCTGTAGTCTTCACTGGCCGATACCTCGTAGAAGAAGCAGCCAAGTGCCGAGGCCAGCGAGGGACCCTGCTGAGCATCCACTCGCCTGACATGGAGGAGATCTGCTTTGTTGGCCAGTAGGATGATGGGCGGGATGCCCGAGCGCTCGCCATGGGCATGGCTGACCAGCTGGTGGAGCTGGCTGATGAGGTCAAAGCTGCGGTGGTCGGTCACAGAATATACCATGACCACGGCGTCAGCCCACTGGATAGAACGGGTCACGTGGTCATTGCAGCTAAGGCCACTGGCATTTACCTGAGAGAGAGAGACACAAGTGGATGGGTTAGACATCAGACTCTTGGATGAATATCAGTTACAGTTAACATCAGGTATCACCCAGTAACAGTAGCTGTATTTTATTGGGCGAAAGGACTCTAAACACAGCACCTGCAGACAGGCCAATAAATGTCAAACATCCTTCAGTTGCATAACATGGTTGACCCAGAGGAAAACCTAATGGGGTGAGCTGTTCAAGATTTGTGGACTGTTCCATTTTATGCCTGTGAGCTGTCAGCCTCTATGGGGAAGGCAGTATAAGGGTCCTGCTGACTGAGAACTTAAGGAGGGAGGCAGTATCAGTTTAGACAGACTGAGGGAAAATAAGCCAGGCTAGACTTACAGTCTTTCTCTCAGTCTGTAGAGCAGCCATTCTGTGGCTTTTGGACCACTGCCCAGAGAAGGAAATGGACCTCGCACCCCAAAACTTGGCTCTGAATCTACAGACAACTTGGAGCAAAGTGTTGCCCAGATCACCCTGTAATCGACTAAAACAGTTCTAAGGAATCATTTGAGGTTTGGCTACGATCAGGCTTGTGTCCACAAACAGACTGAGCACTTTTCTCCTAGTGCTAAGGGTTTGGATTTGGGATTCGGGGATGTTTTGAGTTCTGAACGCCGCCCCAAAGGAAAAAAAAAAAAAAAGAAAAAAAAA
>JBBPCX010059936.1:0-14232 GCA_037974365.1 Hydrocynus forskahlii | reverse complement strand
TGTGTGTGTGTGTGTGGGGGAGAGAGAGAGAGAGAGAGAGAGAGAGAGAGAGGGTGTGAGAGAGAGAGAGAGAGAGAGAGAGAGAGAGAGAGAGAGAGAGAGAGAGAGAAAGAGGGGGATGTTACAGGAATGGCCTAAAATGATTCAGCTGTTTATTTTTCTGCCATTTTTAAGAGAGGAAAATTTTGCAAATAATGGATATACCAGTATATGTGTCTGTGTGTGTGTGTTTATGTGTGTGTGTGTATATAGGCTTCCAGTAAAGGAGCTAAGCTTGCACTCCAAAGGGCAAACACACACACACACACACACACACACAGATGTTTGTTTTTACACAAATATACACATGCATCTATACATACATAACAAGTTGTAAAAAATATAAATACAAATATAATATAATAATATAATAAAAATAAGAATGTGTCTAGTATGTACGTATTTATGCAAGGATTCTATTTATGCAAGTATTTTTAGTCATTTATGTGAGACACTCTTTGACACATTGTGCGTGTGAGTGTACGTGTGTGTGTGAGTAAAAACGAAACCTATTAAAGTCATAAGCCACAGTCAGTATGGTGCATAAACACTTATTCATGCTCTCTGTTCCCACGATCTTTAAACTAAAAGGGGAGTGATGGCTCATAATACAAATGCACACTATTGCAAACCTTTGCACATTTGTCTTTAAACCTCACTCCCCAACTGCAAATCTGCCTCATCCAAGTTAAGAGCCTTAATAAGCAGCAAAACACAAGATGCAAAGCTAAGTTATTATTCTCCAGCTAGACTGAAATAGACTAAGAAAAAGGGGGATTTTTACAACTCCAGCTGGGTTGAGTTTCGATCTATACACTTTAGCACCTATTTGCTGTGCTAGCTGCTTGAAACTATAAATGGATTAATTTTCATCATTCTCCCCTGACAGGCTGACAAACCACGACCATCAAACACCTGTGATAAAAATGTTTTTGCCAATGTGCGACTAAGAGACTGGTTGCTAAATATTCACTCTCTGTATCGGATACATTCATAATGCCAGGCTTGTGTTCTACTGGCCCACTTTGAGCTACAGCTGGCCTGGAGTTCAGGCAAGCAGCCAAAAACAAGCTCACATACACTTATACAAACTCTACATACTCTAGTTCCCACTCTTCATGTTTCTACTACCCTGTGCTCTTCATCACAAAGCAGTGCTGATTGCTCACGTCTCTTCATATTGTTAAGGCTATCTGGTCACATTGCTTTACCTGTTTAAACTTGTCCAGCAAAAAAAGAGCAGAGGAACATGAAAGAGGCTAACATCACATTAATCACTGCAGGAAACAATATCAACAGAACTTTGAAATACCATGTAAGGGTTTAGGGAGGTGGCAAGTTGCATAAGGCTCCCATGGATCTATACAAAACACTCCCAGCTTGGAATTGCATTGTTGTGGCTGTACATGTGAGGCTATATCACCTAATGTAGGAAGAGAACGTATGCTACATGTCCAAAAGTTTGTAGACTCCTGCTCATCCTGTATTTCTTTTCTGCACTCACAGATGCTCATTTGCTGTCATAATCTGTAACACTTTACACTATATGTTGGAATATTGCTGTGATTATTCGATTGCATTCAACCATGAGAATATTGGTAAGTTCTGGTCCTGTTGTTAGGACCAGATCTTACCAATACAAAACACCACTCCGACTCATCCCATAAGTATTGGTTTGAGTTACATCACCCCAAACAATGCAGGTCCACTTCTCCACAGCCAAATGCAGAGGGGCTTTATAGACTTCTAAGTTATGGTTAGAATTAGGCTCAGTGACCTGATGCAGCTGTTAAGGAGTATGTACCCAGTTCTGTTGACAGTTCTACTGGAACTACTGGTTACTTTTTTTCCCAAACCCATAAGCAATGACTTTCACACTATAAATACATAATAACAATTCATAATATTATGTATGGTTCTAGAAATCACCTTGACATTATGTGGAGATACTTTACGTTCTTTACATTCTCTCTTTCCTCTTTGAAAAGAACTGTCTTTTGAAAGGTTCTAAAGTCAAAATGCTCTAAAAGTTGTTCTAATGTCTAATATCTACTAGTTTTAGATAAAACAGAAATCCAACTCAACATTACAGAATCAGCAATCACATGCTGACCAACATGGTCTCATTTGGTTTCCCAAAAGTACCTCAAAGATTTGTTCAATGGACGTGTTCTCTACAACATGAAAAAGCAATGCAATGGAATTCAGTGTCAGATGCATCCACCATTTAAACACGATAAAACCAATAACACTTTAACACAATACAGTCTGTTACATCAACACAATTATAATTTTCTCACATTGGGTTGATTTTAGTCACATGGAAAGGATGCACAGACTTCCATGTATGCGTATTCACCCCATGTATGCATATTTGTGTGTGTTTGTGTGCATTTGATATATACAGGATGTATCCAGACAAAGGAAGGATATTGAGGTCTAAGAGTGAGCTCTGGCCCACTTTCATTAAATGTGAAGTTTGAATATAGTTGAGTCAAGCTGCTAGTTTGCATAAGACAGGCTGCTTTCGTTCTTATTACTGACAGGAAAAGGAAAGCAGGTGCAGTGCTCATACCAAAGACGGAAATGCCTTCACCCTCCATGAGAACAGAATTTTTTCTTTTGAACAGCCTACCTCCCCACAGATACACGCGCACCTTTAGACACATTAGAAACATTACATGCCATATTATGTGAGAAAATGATCACGCATAGTGGTAGTGTTGGTTATGTTTTTTAGGAAACAGTTCAGTGTTGGAACTGGAGCCAACTTTGCTCTGCATATTTTAGAGGTTTCTATACTCCCAGCCTACCTGACTGAACCACAAAACTACTTAAACAAATCTATATTGAGTTGAAGTGGGTGCGTAGGAGCAGAGAAAGCACACATATGTGAAGGGTAGAGGGGCATCCAGGGCTGAGGTTGGGAACCACTGTTCTAGACCACACCTCTGTGCAAGACCAGTAATGTGTCATTTCTTTGGCCGTCGAGTCCCAACACCAACCGCCTTCATTCCTCATATTTATGAAAGGGCCACCCATATCAGCATGTCATGACCCGAATGAACAAATATGAATCTCAGCTGCTGGAACATGCAGCAGTCAAATCAGTCGGGCTCAAACAATCGCTTATCTCTGACTTATTCAAACTGCCAGTGAACCAAGTTAAACTCCTCACGCTCTGGCACAGGACAGATTCCAGGCTGTTTGAACACCTATCAGCCCCATTTATAGACATTAATACAAATATTTACTGAGAGGCTGGGAGAGAATGGAGTCTACCCTTAGACAGCAGGTATCAAGTTCCAACCCTGCCCTGTATACACACACACACACACACACACATACTTTATAATAGCTATGTAGAGGCAGTTTGAGTAATTTCCAAAACCATGCAAAAACACCTGGAATCATACAGTGACAAGAAAGTCTTCAACAAATCAACAAATTGCTGAGACCAAATGCATACGTGAATAAGATCTTGCCTTGACCTTGTTTGCTGTTGAAAACTACTTGTTTGTATTATTTACATCACAACTTCCTTGTTTTGTATACGAATTTATACATTCAATGTCACTGTCTAGCCCATTTGTATTATGGTGCATGTACCCAGTTTGAGAGCAAGTGATGTTTGCTGTCATTCTGCTTCTGAAATAATATCATTAATTATGTGTCACTGGAAGAACAACTACAAAATTCCCAGTGTTAATAAGCTGAGATCACTGATGTTGAGTACACATGATAATCACCATGCCCTAAACCTGAATCTGTCAAGTAAATGTTTCTTTTTAATCAAAGCATTTAATACAGAAATACTGATGCATACAGACTTTTTTTCAGTTGTATTTCATAAAAGGCAGCTGTTGTATTTAGAGTATATAAAGTATGTGAAGAAATGACAAAAAAATTTTTGTCAAATATGTTTTGTTCCAAAATAGAGAGAGACAAAGAGAAATAGACAGATAGAGAGAGGAGTATGAGAAAAGGAAGGAAACAGGGCATATCAGCTGGTTAATCAGTTTTGTGAGTGAGGGTGTAAAGTCTGCAGAATTAAGCCTTTCTGTTTGGCTGGAATCAGTGTTACGTGATACTCATCTGTGTTGAAGAATGATGAGTGTTCAAGACGTGAGGGGCTCAAAAGGCTCCAACAAAAAGCTTGGAAACAGCTCTAATTTTGTTAAAAACACTTTTTCAATGTATAATGGCCAGTCATAGATGTTTTAACAGTTTTAGGTCCAACCTATTCAGTATTGTCCACTGTTACTGCTAAAAACAGCGAAGGAGCTGGATGCAGGTGCTGGATGCAGGTCGTTCCACTACTCACACACACCCACCAAACCTGGCAGTTAACAGATGAGTTGAATCAGGTGTGTTTGAGCAGGGAAATCACCAAACTGTGCTGGACCCTGTGGTCCACTAGGATCGAAGTTGAAAGGAAGCAGTGGAATATTTTGGGGGGGGAGACTTCTTTTGTTGCATTTGAAAAATCACTAGAATTATTTGTTGAGGGGTTAGGAATTACTGCTTGTTTGAGTGTGTATGTTTGTGTGTGCCAGTGTGTGTGTGTGTGTGTGTGTGTGTGTGTGTGTGTGTGTGTGTCTCTGATGACTCCAGGCATGTATTGAGCGCTCTCCCTCGTGAACCCCTCCATTTGCCGTCTGTCTGTCCTGTGGTTATGATATCATGATGAGAAAAATGCTGCGTTCTTCTCTAAGTGCCCCCCGCACACATCAAATATTCATACGGCCCAAACCGGGAGGGGCCAGAGGGGCAGAGGCCTCGGCCAGTGTGGACTGACCAAGTTAAAACAACTGCCTGACCATCACACTTTCTCACTGCATGGGGGTCTCCCTAGGACACCACACCTGAACCTCATCACAGGAGTGTTTCAGTGCCTTACTCTCATACAGCCTTATGACACAGCCTGAAGATTAATAACTGATATTTAAGGCTGAAATGTGAGGGGTTATCACCAGGAGGAGCACACACACGCATGCACGCGCGCACACACACACACACACACACACACACACACACACACACACACACACACACACACACACATAATAGCTTACTTTCATCCGTTATGAACAGTGCACATCTCTTACTTAAAATTTTTTTGACTCTGTTTTTATCATTTTCTCTTTTCTTCTGTTCCTTTCTCTTTCTTTCAACCTCTCTCTTCCATTTTCTCTTTCTTTCTCTCTCACTTCTACCCCTTGTCTCCCCGACCATCTTCTTTCTCTCTTTTCTCTCTGTCTCTCTCTGTCTCTCTGTCTCTCACTCCCTCTCACTGTAATACATCCAAAGGTCATGAGCTTACGTTGCTGACTTCACCTTGATCTTGAAATGAGTGAGAGTGGCACTGAAATGGAGGGAGCGGTAAAAAGTACAGATACATCACCCCGGGGTAAAGGAGCGAGGGATGATATATTGCCCAAGGGTGAAAGAGAGAGAGAGGATGCGCAAAATCCATATCAGAGCATCCATTGTGCCCTTGGTATCAGTATAAAATATTCAAATATCTGCCCATTACTCTGCATTAAAAACCACAGAATGTTCACATGTTCCTCACACATTGCCCTGATAGTCACATTAAATGCCCCCCATTAGAGTACTGCATGTATGATGGAGTATGTGTACATATGGGGGTGGGCAGTGTGTGTATGTGTGTTTGTGGTAAGACCTCACGATTTCGTTGTAATCATGTTGCAGCAGTGCAGCTGATGTTGGAATCTATTGTCAGTGACCTCTTCACTCTCCCTCCCATACAGAAACCTTTTAGTTTTCTTTTTTGGTAAGACCTTTATCACAGTGTCATTCTTTGTTCACATACAATCTGGTCTGTGTGCATGCTTTGAATTGCTTACTTGTACATCTGGGTTCTTTATACATCACTGGACAGAGAAAGAGCGTACAAGCTTATTTCAAAAAGGCGTTTTCAGCTATGTGTTTGAGTATACTTTTAGTATAATTCGAACATTTTGGCATCAGAAACACTCTTAGCTGTATCCTGCATTTCTCAAGAAAATATTTTACAGCAGCCACATTTTCCATATTGTTTTTAATAATCAAAAAATTATGAGGTCGAAATAAAAACTATGTATGTACATATTAGCTAGCCCTAATCTTATGAATCGTAACTGGTGATATACCACTGCTTTTGGGCTGGATTACCATGTAGCTGTCCTGTCTACAGGTCACAGGGTGAAGCTGGAGGACTCTCAGAAGATGCCATTTTCTGACCGTCTGAGTGAGATGGAGCGCTTTCAGCGTGTAAGGATGGGCACCGGCAATGGCACTGCCCGTCCCACCCACCAGTCCCATTACACCTCCTCTTCCGCCCCACAGTTAACAGGTGTGTGTGTGTGTGTGGTGTGTGTGGGTGTGTGCATGTGAGAGAGACTGGAATGTAGACCTGCAACAGTTACTTAGTGATATTGATGATGGAAAAAATACTTGAAAACCTTTTTTTTTTAGTTTTTGACCTTAAACAGATCAGTTATTGCCAGACTTTGTAAATTAGACAAGATGTTACTGATGTAATGATTATGTACATAATTAGGTCTGTTTTTGTGTGATGCCCTATAATGTTCATATACACACAGTCATTCTGACAGATTGCAGGGTAAGGTTCTAATGTTTCAGAGCATCACATAAAAGAAATAGCTTGTTGCACATACTTTGAATGATTGCAGCATCATGATGCGGCACAGCAAGAATAAACCCCAGACAGCATGGAGGTTCAATTAGTCAAAGAATAGATCAAAAATCATTATATAAATTGATTACTTATCACGGCTCTATAGGCAGCATTTGGCTTTATGGGATGAATGCTTTGTGCATTCAGCTGTTTCAGGGGTTAAATGTATAAATGCTATAAAGTTCTGTCCCTGGATGCCCTATGGGATCTGTTTTCAGTGGGCGTGTGTGTGTGTGTGTGTGTGTGTGTGTGTGTGTATGTGTGTGTGTGTGTGTGCGCGAATGTGTGCTTGGACAAGTGAGTCAGGTAAACTTGAGATACACACTCAACCTCAGACCACAGTCTTTGGAATCTTGCAACCACTCACTATATCTACACCCACGTCAGTCTTTCTCTCAGTGTGTGTGTGTGTGCGTGTGAGCTGATAGGGGGGATGATGTGTGTGTACATTCTCAGACATATGTAAAGACCTCTGAACGTGAAGGCATGTCTAAAAGCGAACAGGGAAACAAACATACATACGCTACCACTTGCTTTATTTTCTCTGTCTCTCTCCTATGCATGCACACAAATGCACACACACACACATAGTTCATTTCACACCCTGTTCCTCCACCCACTCGCTGGTTCTCATGATGAAACAAGTGTCTGTGTGTGTGTGTGTGTGTGTGTGTATATATATATGCATGTGTGTGGGTGGGTCTGGGGAGGGTAAAGTCTCTTTATGTGTCATTTTGATGTCACCATACCTTTTAGAGTGGACAATGTCCAAAAGAAACTTAATAAAGACGCCACGAACAGTACACTTATTAAGAGTTTTAAAAATCCCACAATCTTAAACATCAATCTAGAATTTTAAACAATCACAGGTACTTTTACATATCTAGGTTAATTTGGCCTAATTTAGAGAATGAGAGAAAGCTATGTTTCTGGAAATTCTTTCTATGGAAATTACTTTCTGCAATTATTTCTATAGAAACTCCTTTCTATTGTTGCTTCTATAAAAACTCATTTCTCTAATTGTTACTACAGCAACCACGTTTCTTTAAATATTTCTGTAGAAACTGTTTTCCTAATTGTTCCTTTAAAAACGTGTTTATTGTTGTAGCTATGGGAAGTACTTTCTGTAATTGTTTCTATAGAAACAGATTATTACTTTTGAAACTATGTTTGTAAAATAATCATAGGCTTCCCTTGTAAATGTTACTGAAGACAGAGGAAAACATCCCCAGTGTTCTGTTGTTACCAAATTAGAGCAGGTAGTAATAACCATAAAACTGGAACTTTTAGCACTAGACCAATGGCCAACGGATAAAGTTTGGTAAAGAATGCAGTAGTGTATGAGCAAAGGAAAACCACCTCGTGTTTGAGCACATTTTCCAATTTATCTAACCTTAATCACTAAACTGTACCTCAAGATTGGCTATAGATGCTTAGAGACACAGCACCAGATCAGGGCAAAAATAAGACTGTGAAATTCCTTTCAGCACTTTTTTTAGTTGACTACATGTTAACTGTTATTTCTTGTTGTTCGGAGATCATCAAACTCTCAGCATCATGATATGGTCCACTATTACTGAACACTCAGTACATTTGACATTCTTCTTTTCAAACATACATTCTCATGGGGAGTTTCTGCATGATTAGGCCGGCGGATTGTGTGAAGGAAGGAAATTAAGAATGTGCGAGCCTCTGCAGATCCATTTCTGTGTTTCGAAGTAATGATGGTGATCAGCTCATTCTCTTCTCTTCAGTGACCTATTCCAAAAACTGTTTAAGTGAAGGCCAGAAATATCCCACTTACTGTTTGTGTAGTTTTGTGGTTGCGAACATGATTGTGTGTGTATGAGTATGAGTTTCAAAAAGTAAAGTATTATACATCTAGTATCTTCAGTGACGGCTCAAAAGCAACCCCCCACACACAAACCAGATGCAACACATTACATGACTTTATTAACACAAATGGACATGATATGTGTGTGTGTGTGTGTGTGTGTGTGTGTGTGTGTGTGTGTGTGTGTGTGTGTGTGTGTGTGTGTTTGTGGGCGTGCAAGTAGGTGGTGTGTGAGGTTTTTTGGTGGGGATAAACCAAAACCACACCTTAACACAGCTTCTGGCACCACTGTTGCGAATACATTCCTCGGGGCACTCAGAATAATAATTAATATGAACGTTGTTTTATTTCAAGTCTTGCAGAGAAAGCTACTGTAGGCCTGAAATAAATTGAAAAAGAGAGAAAAAATCTAATTTGCCATACGTGAAACAAACAGCACATTTACAGTTAACCTGAGATACATACAGACACACACAAACACAGCAACATTCATGCATAAACACGCACCTACACTGGGCACAACATGATAGGTTTAATCTCTGTGTTTGCTTCTGCGTGACACGATGATTTATCAGCCAGATGTAATTAGATGGCCTCTTGTCTAGCCTGGCTGTTGCAATAGGTTTTCCATGAGATCTGCGATTTATGTCAACATGTAGTTAATAATGCCCACCATGTAGTTAATACCAGTTGCTTCATCTCGTTACCTAAGAGGTTGGCTTTGTTGACGTCTAGAAGCCAGTTTTGGTGCCATAATCCATAAGTCATAAATATATAGCTATAGCCCATGCTTATGCAGTCTAGTCAAAGCATGAGACAATGTCTCTCCCACACAGACATGCATGTCAACGCATATAGTATCAATGCTAAGCGGTTCATTATTGGCTAATCATTATTGCAACATTGGACTTTGCAATATTAAAGCTATGCAGGTTGTTAGCGCTGAGGAACACAATATCACATTTATGCTTAGTTTTTCACCTGCAAAGGTTTTCATAGTTCCAAAAAACATTTCATCAGGTTTCTCCAAATTTTTGACTACCACCCATAAGCGCAGACAAACCCTCAGCCACCCACACACACAAACACATACACACTCAAAACATAATGTCGTGTCAGTGGAACTGGCAGACAGACAGGCTAATTAAGTGTTCATTAGCAGACATGCAGCAGCATGACTCAGCCACAGACTGAGAGAAAGGGGAAGAGAGAGAGAGAGAACGATAGAACGGATAAGAGAACGGAGAGAAAGAAAAGAGACAGAGGAAGAGGATAAACAAAGATTCTGCTGGACAGAAAGAGAATAAATAAAGGGACAAATTGACAGGGAGGGGGGAGGGAGAGAGAGAGAGAGAGAGAGAGAGAGAGAGAGAGAGAGAGCATGACGGTTGAACAAAAGACAGCAAGGTGTGTGTGTGTGCATGCGCAAAGGAAAGAAAGCAGATTGTTATCTGTGTGTGGTTTTTGCCCATGCAGTCAAGCACATCCCACACACCACCAAATCAGCTACAAAACTGTTACTCTGACTGCCCAGAATTAGGTGTGCGTGTGTGTTGCTTCTCTGTCTCTTATCTAGATCTTTACACACTTTCACCACCACACATATACACACGCAGGCACTCTTACTGGTGGCTGGTGTAAAGGACAATAATGTGTGCATGAGGCGCCTAAACTGCCATAAGGATCACATTATACACACACACACACACACACACACACACACACACACACACATATACACACACAAAATGAAACAGCAACAACAGAAATCAGTCACAGAATGTGCCGTTCTACAGAAACTTACTGATTCTGCTTTCTTCACAGTGGTGGGAACTAGAAATAGGTCACAATGTGTACAACTCAAATATAGTTGTTTTATAATTCATTTTTAATTAATTATCTCTATTGTATCTTAATGTTATTGTAAAGCAATGGATTCATAATCGTTTCATGTAATAACTTTCTGTGAGGGAGCTTTTAGGCACATAAATCTAGTCTGATTCCACCCACCCCCCATCCCTACTGTAAGGAAGTCTCTAGAATGGGGCATTTCACATTAAACTGCACTGAATGACTTTCTTTCTTAATTATTTAATTTGGAAAAATCACTGGAATTTCCCTTTAAAACTGGAGTCTAATTTTGCCGCTCCACACACTCAGCCAAACACAATTTTTAACTTTCTCTTTCTACTGATGGAGACTGATGGTGTAAATATTAAAGAAATAAAGAAAAGACATGTAAACGTTTCTTAAACTTTGGGGGAAAAACTAATAATTGAGTGCACTGATTGAGCCATGTCACATTTGCAGATTTCATGTCCATGTATGGCCAGCCTGTCAGTGAATCAATAGCCTGAGTCCATCAATATCCTGTATTATATGCAGTATATGCCATATGCAGTTTGTACAGATTTCTGCCGTGAGAGGTCTAATCTGAGCTTTTAATGTGAAAAATGGCAAATGTACTGTGAACAAAATGTGTTTCAGCAGAGTCTAGACTTCTGTCTCTGTCTGTCAAGCTGGATAGTTATTTTTTATGTTATGTGAAAAGTTATGCATAACTCCCAGGCATCTGAGCTGGCAATTAGCTGCTTCACACACTCGAGTTAGTCCGAGGGGAAAAAAAGAACATTTCCTAGGGGAAAAGTCATCGTCTGTGTGGTTTGCTACAGTTGTTATTTGGCGACTCCACAATCAGTAGGGCGCTTGTTTTATTCCTGAAGCGTGGCAAAGGCCTTTTTCTAAGAAGCTCTGAGAGAGTTGGGTAGGACATGGTCATTTATGTGCTCCTTTTGTAGTGATAATGCTGACCAGATGTCAGACTCCTCAAGCCTGATGCTCTTATTCCTGAAAGATTTTGATCTGTGACGAAGCACATTGACCCGAGCGGCACAACCACCTGAGCATTGGCTTTAGGGTCAGGAGACTGTGAGTTTAGTCTCAGTAATAGAATGGCCTTCCCAAGACCAAGCATAATGCTAAAAGCCCTGTACCCGCTCCACCCAGCACAATACAAGCAATTGCAAGTGCCTGTTAAACTCTTACACATGGCATAACATTTGGCAGTTAGTGTTCTCCTCCAAACATGTTGAGCTGGCCAATGGCACTTTGTTGACATGGTGGTTTCAAAGGACGCATACATGTCTTGGAGGAAATATAGGCTAGCATTCACTCACCTACCATTATGGTAATAGAGGAAAACTTAACCTGCAAGTGGAATTGATTGTGGCTTAAAATTGGGAGAAAGTTTGGTTTCTCCTATTGAATTGCCTAAGATGATTTTTAAATATTACATATATTATATTAAATGATAATTATTGCAAATAACAACAACAACAACAACAAAACAACAACAACAACAACAACAATAATGATAATAATAATAATAATAATACTTCATACAGGTAGTAGCAAAAACTAACAAAAATAAATAAATAAGAAAAAATAAATAAGAAAATGTTAAACAGTAATAAAAGAAATTCAAGAAATTCAAGCAATTTAATGTTTTTTTTTTCTATTGTTGTTATTGTTTGGCAACAGCCTAGTTTCTCATGAAGCAGCTTTCTTTTTTCTCCTGATTAAGTTGCAGAAAATTTTACAGCATCCACTTAGAAATGGCTGACACATGCTGCATAAGTCTGTAAACAGTCTTGATTTTTCAAAGGAATAGAGATGTATAATTGCTATAAAAACTGAGCTCACATTTCCTGGTGGCATTACGTAAAAGTAGTGGATGAATAGAAAATGTGTGGGACTGTGCAAGTAATTACAATTTTACTATGTTTTAGTCACATAGTCAATTCATGTTTGGTGTCTGGCGTTTGGTGCTTTAATTTTGTAATGGAGTTTCAAAGCTAATATAGCTAATAAGTAATAGAATTATGAATTAACATTGAGCAAATTGCATGTCTAGATCATCACACACAATCACTTAATCACACTTTTTACAGGCTCTTACTGCATAAGCCATACAGTCAGAAACAACTTAAGTCTATTTGAGATTTCTTAACAATAACATTTGAGGTGGATGTACAATGAATTCATCAAGCATCATGAATGAAATGGTTTATTAGCTTGGTAGCCCCAGTGCAAACGCACTTAAAAGCTGTAGTGCAAGACACCAAACATGTCACAACTGATTAATCGTGCTTGGGGAAAGGGAAACTGTGCAAGCTTGATTTTTTTTGCAAAATTCTTTGTTAAAAGGAAGAATGGGTGTTAAGTGAGAATAACAGTGTTTCTTGAGCTCTTTGGTAATTAGACTTTTTCCACCAACAGCCTGGACATATACACAAGGCCAGAGTTTCACTGTATTTGAATTGTAGATCACACACACTTAAGCTCAAAGGCTCCTACACACACAAATGGCTACCACGTGCCATTCTTAATGACACTTAAACGCACGCGCAAGCACATCCTGAAGTATGCACACTTATGCCCGCACACACTCGAGCACACAAATGCCAGCATGTGGAGCGGCAGCCTTTAATAACAGCACTAATCTGTACGGCTGCTATTGACGTTGTCCATCAGCCAATCAAAATATTTGAAGGAAATGTTTATTTTCTTATAGCAATGGCAGCAGCCATGGCCTCTGCTCTGAATGAGGCCTTTATGCACAAGAATTTACCATTGTAGAGAGAAACCAGAGAGGGAGAGAGAGAGAGAGAGAGAGAGGGAGAGAGAGAGAGAAATATCACTGCACTGGACATTTCACTGAGGCCTAATGTTTGTGCTAAACTGTACAATTATTTTGCTCCATATTGTCATTATAGTTACTATGAGTAATTAATTAAAAGTAAATAACCATTTACTGTCATTTTCATTATTGTTATTGTTATTATTGTCGTTTATTATTGCCCATTTAACAAGGAAATTCACTGAAAAATAACAATAACTATCAACAATGGTTTGTTTAACTAAGAATTCTACTGTCGTTTCAAAATTGCTGCATCATTTAGAGGTTGAAGGGAAACGAAGACATTTATTGTGTTTTACTGTGAAATTCTTCAGATGTCTGGTTGGATTGGACTGTTTGAGTTCGAACAAAATTATTTCCAGTTGTTGGTTCATGGGAATGTGTTGCATTGTCTAAACACCCACAAATTTAATGCGGAAATGTGATTGGTCAGGATGCTCACAATAAAACCTATTTCTGATGTATTAAAGGGATAATTTGCATGTTGCAGCCTCCTCTGACGTTCACATCACACTGCTTAATACTGCAATGATAACTAACAAATGAAATACGGTATTGTGAAGCTCCAGTGTGTGTGTGTGTGTGTGTGTGTGTGTGTGTGTGTGTGTGAAATGGTTCCCCTCAGTGTCCGTGGTACATGATGGTTGGCTTGTAACAACTAACTCATCTCAGACCCAGAGCAAACAGCCTTTATTTGCATGTCAAATTGGCAGTTTAGTGTGGCGTGGTCGGCGAGTGTGAACTAGACACATACACACACATACACACACATACACACACTCATACAGACACCCTACTTGTTATTTTGCTGCTCAGCAACCTCACAGGGTGCACACACACACGCAGTTCTCAAACCTGATCTTGACTGGGTGATGGGTGATGTGTGTGTGTGTGTGTGTGTGTGTGAGTGTGAGAGAGAGAGAGAGAGAGAGAGAGAGAGAGAGAGAGAGAGAGAGA
>JBBPCX010059895.1:0-14233 GCA_037974365.1 Hydrocynus forskahlii | reverse complement strand
GGGGGGAGGTGCAGTTTTCCTGAAAGTCAGAAGTGAAACACATTTTGAAACTGGCAGAGATTAATTTTTTAACTATTTTTAGGCTAAAGGTTTCTTTCTCTGGCAAAGTTAGAGAATTCCTAATTTACAGAACTGCGTTTGGTTTCTCAGAGAGCAGTGCAGGCAGGTTTAAATATTGTTGTTTTTTTCTCCTCTGTTTTATCCAAATGTCGGCTTTTGTAATGCTGACATCACTAAAGAATACAATATGCAAATGAGCCTCCAATCAGTCTCTGAGTGTTATTATGCAATAAACGTCCTGGCTAGACGGTAATGTTTGTGTGTTTCAGGGGATTCCTTGTGATACAAAAAGGGCTGTGAAGATTACTCAATACAAATCAAGTAATTGATTTTGAAAAATCAGATTGAAATATAATCGTTTTTGATGAATATGTAGTGGTTTATAACTTCAGTGATAACTGGGGTGTCCGTAGGTCTATAATACAGCTGTTGACCAAATATTGAAGTCTTAATTTCCTTCCTGGAGGCACAGATTCCATTGCTAGATTGAGTTATAGCTCATTTTCAGGATATATTATCTGGGCTGGTTGTCACCACATGTCTGAAACCCAAACCTGACTCAAGGTTTTGAGACGCGCGCTGGCCTGTCTGGTAATTCTAAAACCCAAACACAGCCCTAACCCAAACTTACTTGCAGAGATGAATTATCACAGGTGCATTTAGCTTGAGGTTGCAGACCCCAGCTTTTATTTTTCCATATTTTCCCCAGTATATATTAGTATTTATTGTGAAAAAACTAGTCCAGTAAGACTTTAGTCCAGTTCAGCCCCATCCTGGAGATCTAGACTAAAAGTGCAGTAGAGCAAAAAACAGGCTGTGCAAGAGTTACATTTGATTCGATTCAGAATCAGAACCAGAAAACTTTATTGATGCCTGAGGAAGCTGTTGATGTTACGACTGCACAGACACACAAAAGTCTAAAGAAATCCAATAAAAAATATTTATTATATATAATTCACTTACAATTAATTGATTTACTAGTTAACACAAATAGTAGGTTAGAGTTGTTCTCTATACCGAGTCATTTATTGCACGTAATCAGGAGTAGATCAGTAATATTGATATGAGCAGTGTTATGTTAAAGGATGTGACTATAGCATGTGACTATCTACTTTTCATTCATACTTTAGTGAAAGCTGGCTTTACCAGTGCCTGGTTTGTGAACTGTCCGGCTTTCACCAGATTGCGTTGATGGGTGGAAGCAGAGGGGGTTGTTCCGTTTCTGAGGTAACCGGCGCGAGCCTGTCTGCTTGGCGACTTTCTTTACATGAGAAATTTACCCAGAGAAGCCAGAACAGTTCTTGCTTTATGGAAACTCATGACTTGTGTAAATCTTTTATTTGACGACTATATGTTTTTCAATTTGGGCGAGTTCTCCATGTTGTGTGATGGAAGTTGAAAGTTTAAACCAGCTACTGAATTGTGCTGCATCATGCCAGATAGATTCAAACAGCCAAGCTTGGTACCTGGAATCTACTGTTTAAGCCAGAAAATTGCCCATTTGAGACTTAGTGTCTTAATTTAGTAATGTAATGATCTATAGATTTGTAATTACATTTGTTACTTTAACAGTTTATATCATTAGCACAGTCCTTGCTATGATATTTGGTAGGAATGGCAGTACACCTCTTTTTTTTTCAGGTACCGATCCTGAAACCGACAATCCAAAAGCCTTCATCTTGCATTTTTATTGCTGGGGTATTACTACAGTAGGTAACTCTGTATATGACTTACAAGTGATTTATGATCATTCTTAAATTATTACCTTTATACATCTCAGATTCAGAAACGAACCTCAAGACACTAAAGCTCAGGTCCGTTATAAAAAAGACGTTTCAGTGTTTGTTGTGATTTAATTAAAAACAATCAGCCCACTTTTCCCACCCTTTTTCTGACGATAGCAGATCACTCCACCCATTTTCAGCCATCCTTAACCATAAATGTCTTGGTTATGGACAGCGAGTAAACGCTTCCTTTAAGGTGCACTTATGATCCTAATTAATTTCTATGACAGTCTTCCAACCTTTGTTGATCATTACAGTTAAACAGGCTGTTTTTAAGATGGATATGTTCAAATGGCCCGTTCTGACTGGTTGCCTTGTTTTGTGTCTCATTGGAAAAACAACTTTGGAGCGAACAGGTGAAGCAGAGGTGCTGTATGCTAAATTGGTGGATTTATATTGGTATATTTAAATGCATCGTTTTTCGTGACATCACAGAAACGTATTCAAAACAGCAAGTTTTTGCGGTTTCATTTCCATATGGGGACCGTAAGGACTGGAGAGTGAACAGAAACTTTAACCCTTAGAACTCAAAATATATTTGTAAAATCTGATTTCAACAAATATAAATGGTGTAAAACAGTCTTAAACCGGTGTTGGCTCCCCTACACGCTCGCCGTTTGCTGCTCCAAAGCTCGGCCACTCTCTGGACCACCTCTCTCTGCGGGTTTCCCCCACCCACTATCCTGACTATGCTTCAAATGATGGTTATCTTAACATGAGCATTGTAATGGCTGGTCAGAAAATCATGCAAACTGACAAAGATTCTTCACTCACTTTGAAGTCTTCATTTTCTTCTTAAGAAGAAGAGAGTTATTCATCCTGGATTTGGAAGTTCTCTCTAAAGAAACTGGACCTTGGATGGGATGGCTGGCTCCTTCAAATAGAACTAGTAACAGCGGCTTTACCTGTTGGTGAGAAAGCTGAGAGCAGTATACAGCTAATGACACTAAGTGGGTACTCATACTTTGGTTAGTTTTCTTGTTTATCTGTTTCTCTCACATATTATTCAAACCACTATGACAGCGTCTTAGCTGATTTATATTATTTACATTTTGGTGGGTGGGTAGTATTGCGCATCCCCCCCTTTTTGACATGTGTCAATGTAACTTATAGATATGGGGAGAAACTTCCAGACTCTGGATTAGTACACATGCAGCAAGCTTTTCTTCGTTGCGTATTCATAAGCAGAAATTATTTGGGAAAACTAGATACAGTAATACTGATCAAGAAGCGGCAGAAACAGCTATTATGCGCAGCGGCTGGACGCATGTGCTGGGCCCAATAGTGAATTTATATACTATTTAATCATTTTATTTTTACTTTTAATTCAACAAGATATTGTAATACATAAATTAAACTTAAATGATTTGAAGCTTCAATCCCTTTTGGTCGACAACCTGAGCTTATGGCTTATAGGGGTTCGGAGACCCCGATACGGAGCGGACTGCAAGACTGAACTGAATTGTGTGAAAGCCAATAATGCTTCTCCAGTCCACTGTACTGGCGTAGGGCTAGATAATGGATGCGTTAGCTCCCGCAAAGGGTTCTCAACTGAGAATAATTTGGCATAAATGGGCATTTGTTTCACGGTGCTAAGTTGGGGCACAGCTTGGTTCGCTTTAACGCGATCTGTAGCCTGCTGCTTTGACTGTGCTGTAAGATTGTGTCCCAAAAACTGGACTTTTTGTCTTTACAAACTGTATTTTGGACTTAGATGCTTTATGGCCCTTCTCAGAAGAAACTAAAAGACACAGCGTAGCCTTTTTTTCACAGAGCTCTGAGTTCGGCACGCATATCAACAAATCATCCACATGCTGTCACAGAGCAAAGCTCTCAGGTAAACGTGGATGATTCCGATGAATTTTTCAAAGCCATATCATAAATGTTAGGGGACTTATAATACCCCTGACACAGTCTCGTAAACGTGTACGACTTCACTTGGAACTCAAACGCGAACCAATATACCTTAAACTGCATTAACAGTAATGCTTCAAATGATGGTTATCTAACATGAGCATTGTAATGGCTGGTGAGAAAATCATGCAAACTGATAGATTCTTCGCTCACTTTAAAGACTTTGTTTTCTTCTTAAGTAGGAGAGTGTTATTCATCCTGGATTCGGAAGTTCTCTCTAAAGAAACTGGACCTTGGATGGGATGGCTGGCTCCTTCAAATAGAACTAGTAACAGCGGCTTCACCTGTTAGTGAGAAAACTGAGAGCAGTATACAGCTAATGACATTACGTGGGTACTCATACTTTGGTTAGTTTTCTTGTTTATCTGTTTCTCCCACATATTATTCAAACCACTATGACAGCATCTTAGCTGATTTATATTACATTTTGGTGGGTGGGGAGTATTGCGCATCCCCCCTTTTTGACAATATTTCAGCCCTTTTAAATACTACTCGGATCAGCCCTACCAGAAATCACCAATTGAAACACTTGTTGAAGTGTTGCACTGTTTTCCATTCAGTTGCTCAAAGATACAAAGAAAATTGTCACTTTTTATCTAAAATCCAAAAATTAGCGACAGCAGTAGTCCAGTTGTGAAGACCGTGACTCTTTGCAAACACTTTATAGGAGTGTATTTCCAACTTCAAAAGACTTTTGTTGCCAGATTTGACTGGCGGCTTCTCGGTTTACAGGTGACCCCGTTGTCTTTAAGAATGAGGTCACCGTCCGGTTTGGCATTACAAAGCTGGATCACCATTCAAGAGGTTGGATGTGATGTAAATCATTTAGAAAATAAAAGTCCCATGGTAACAAACTCAATTAGATGTTTCTATGCTAACATGGGTGGTGTTGCCGTAGCTGTGATTTAAATGTCTAAGTGCTGTATCGTTTCTTATTGGGTGCTAAAACATTAATTATGTGCAGCATTGTGTGCAGTCACTTATCGGGTGCTAATTCACTATTGTTCTCCATTTACATGCAGTAACATACTCCCAACCACTTTTTCTGTTCCTAGTAATTCACTTAACTGTATGTTACTTCCAAAGTGTTTATACCCCGCCCCCATTTGTGTATATAGCGGAGTGTATTTCGTATTGAGTATTTCTGCAGACTTTTTATTGGATTTATTTAGACTTTATTTGATATTGTTCTTGTCTCTGTGTTTCTGTGCAGTTGTAACATGAGCAGTTTCCTACAGGATCAGTAAAGATTTCTGATTCTGTACTGTTGTCCCTTGTATCTGAGTAGAACTACAGCAGGCCTCAGTCAAGGAGCCCCTCCAAACCCCTGCAGAACGCCACGTGAGTTTGAAATGTGAGCTGCGTTCGCTTTTGGCCTGCTGCTGAAATGGAGCCTGTTTTGAAGTTGCTGCTGCTGAGGCTCCCAATGCAAAGCAGTCAGGAGGTCATGGGCGTCTCCAGGGGCCGTTCATGTGCTCCACCCATGATCCAGTCTGGTCCATCAGAGCTGTAAAATTGGGTTTTTATTGATTTATTTATTGATGTTGGCATATTTGTCAGGCTTAAATGCATGCCCAAATAGCCATACCTGACTTAATTTGACTTTCCTATGTGGATACAGTTGACAATTTGGGCAAGAGAACTGAGAGAACTTCCATGTGATCAAAGTTCCATGTGATCAAACTGTAACAGTTTATTTAACAGATTTATTACAGAATCACTTGATAGAAGTTATTTAAACTGACTGCACAGATTATCTTTTTTCTTTTTTTTTTTCTTTTTTTTGGTGCTTTCCCTTAAATTGGGGGAAATGTGTTTAAATAAGTGTTGATTAAGGGAAAAAATCAGTATTCTTGCCAGTACTGTAATACTTTTAGAGGGCAGTGTTGAGTTTGCATAATCACTAATAATTTATTTATATAGTTTGTAGCTTTGTCAAGTGGCAAGATTAATATCTCACATTTTGAGGACCCATATTCTGGCATTTACTTGCATTTTCTTTTCTTTTCCTGCTTGTGAATATGTATTTTTTCTCTAATATTAATTAGATAAATTAATCTCTAATATTAATAAAAGACCCTTTTCCAACCGCTCTTCACCATCTAGAATTAAACAATGTTTTTATTTTTCACTTATTTTTTTACTTTGTGTCTTTAAGTCTACCCTGTTCTGACAAGAAGTGAGGGCTAAAACCCATCATATAACTTCAGTGTGAGTGGGAGGGACTAAACTGCTGTTAGTTGTTTAGATGGAGAAAAAATGTTGGTGTTTCCATACCACATCAAACTCTTTTTGTAAAAATAATCTGAGGAAAATTTGATGTTCTGTGACATGGGTTCTTGAAAGGCCTTAATATATTTAATCCAGGTTGTTTATAATGTGTGTGTATAGAATCAATCACTTTCTTAGGAAGCACGAAATATACAATAACAAGATTTGTGTTGATCATGTGTATCTGCCTGTTTGTGTGTTTGTGCATGATTTTCTAGGGAGCAGCAGACTCTGACAAACTGCGGCTTATTGCCTCTCGTGCTTTAGCTGAGCTTGACCTCTGGCCTCTGAGCTCTTTCTGGGAAATCTCATAAATACTTACACACTGAAGCTGACCGACTGGTCCCAGACACTGTTAAAGGCACTGCTTGCTCTGATCTTGGCCTAAATAGCAAATATTGGTGGGATTTAACTACGGAAGCTTTTGTAGTTTAGGACTCAAGGTGTAAAAAGGGTGTCAGTATACTAATCTGAAGTTGGGATTTTATCTCCATCTAGCTATGCATAGCAGTACATATTTCTGCCTTTTCATTCATTTATTAAGGATGCAACAATACCACTTTTTTACAAACCGATACGAGTACGAGGATTTTTATTTGTGTACTTGCCGATACCGATATTTCTTAGAATGGTGTCCATGAAAGTAAATTGGAGACAGGTTTTATTTTCTCTTCTACAGATTATGACAAGCCTGTAAGGCTAAATACAAAAAGTATTAACAGCAGGCTATTCCAAGGCAAAAATAACCGGTTTATTAACAAAACTTTAAGTCCGCGGCATGGTTCAGTTAAATTTGCGCATTATGAACACAAAGCACTCCGGATTCGCTTAGACTGTTTTCGCCCTCTAGGCTTGCCGTAGTTAGATGATATGGTACAGTCCTGGAGTAGAACCGAGTCCCCTTCAAATGAACTCGCAGTATGAATATAAAAAATAGTGATGGGAGGTTCGGCTCTTTTCAGAGAGCCGGCTCTTGTGGTCCGGCTCCCAAAAAAGAGCGGGTCCTTTCGGCTTCCAAACGGCTCTTAGTTTGTAATCATCTGTAGCCCCATATTTTAGCCTAACTTGGCAAATATGAATGCTTTGTGTGTTGATAAACCCTTTTGCGTTTGGTGTTTTTATGAGAAGCCTTATAACTGCTTATTTTCGTGTATTTGTTACAAAAGCAGGCATTCTTACTTTTGTTTAATATTTTAATCAAACTTTTAATTTTAACACTGCAAACAAATCCACAGAACAGAAACCGAACTGAACCAAACTCAGTAACCAAACAGTATGTCCTCAGTGCAGGCTGACATTCAGAAAAATCGAATGCCTCAGCTTGGATGGGCTGATGCGGTTTCTCCTCTCAGTTAGTATCTGCGGACGGACAGACAGACACTCCACCTGACTGTTGCGTCTGCCGCCCTCTCAGTTTTCACATAAGGGTATGATCCTGTATCCTCACATGTGATTGCTGCCAAACAAAACAAAGTTCTGCCGTGAGCAGAGCTGCGCCACTGGGAGTGAGAGCTGAGCGGCGAAAGGCTCTCACTCAATGGGAGTCGGCAATTCGGATTCACTACAAAGCGCTTTTGCGCATGACACATCACTACGGTCCACATTTTGGACCACTCCTAGAGGACTGAGTTCGGTTCCTGTGAAGAGGGCTATATGTGAAAACTGCACTAGCATTAGCAACTCTGTACTTAGCACTGTGATGCCTCTTCAGATGTTTAATCAAATTGCTAGTGTTAAACAGTGCACTTTCCTTTCCGCCCCTCGACACCGGAGCAGTACAGATCTTACAGTCTGCCTTACTCCTGTCGTCTTTTATCTTAAAATATTTCCAAATCACTGACATTGCTTACGCCTCCTGTTGAAAAAAAAATCTCATAGCTCTTGGATAGAATATCTGACGCCAAGTTTCCAGCTCGTTGTCGCCCCCTAGATATTGAAGACAGGTAGGACAACAAATCACATCCGCCCTGTGTGATCAGTTGATGTAGTGAAATAAGATACTGTTCAGTGGTATCGGTGCATGGTATCGGCAATTCACGCACGAATACGAGTATGAGTATTTTAGCCTGATACCCGATACTATTTATTTATCTGTTTTGTTTTTCCAGAGAGCACAGCTCAGTGGACTAGAAACCTCTGTGTTTCTAGTCCACTGTTAGTTGTAACCTTTTATTTTTGATAGCAGCAGTAGGATCATGCGCACATTATGTAGAACTTAAAACTTTGAATCAATTTTTTGCCACTAGTTTTAAATAGCAGGCCCCCCCTGAACAAATACTCTTGGTAGTTCTATATTTTATGGAATATTTGTGTTCTACAGCAGCAGTCTCCAACCTTTTTTGAACCATGGATCAGTTTCATGTAAAACAATATTTTTACGATGCCGTTATAGACACAACTAAAAACAAAGTGTGTTTGTTTTTTTACTCATTTTGCTAGCTTGTTGGCTATATATTTGATGTACCATATCATGTGACCGAGACGAGCCTTTTTCCAAAATAAAAATCTTTCATACTCTGATAATCAATAAAATATTTATTTTGTCTTACTATGTGGCCCGGTAACAAATGACTCACGGACCTCTGTCCCAATACCCCAACCCCCACCCCGCGCCACCCCCCCGGCCCCATTAAGCGGCGTATTCTCTGTGAAGCAAAGTCATATTCTCAGGCCAGAGCTGCACAGTATCATTTGTTCATCAGCTGTCACATCCGCCTTCTCAGCAGCGTGGAATATGAAAAAGATTCTTTAACCAAAGTATATACAAATATTTTTATGATGTTCTGTGAGCAAAACAAAACAGTTTTGGTTACATGGAAGGTGTTAAGCAGAGCTGCTTAAGTTGTGGCCAGTGGACCAAAGCTGATTCATGAGCATGCTTGATTTGGTTAAACTTGGTTATTTGGGAGTGGCATGTAAACTTGGTTATTTTGGGGGGGGGACAAAGTACACTTGGTCATTTTGCAGAACCCTTGCTTTAAGCAAACAGTTTGTCTAGCTGTGGAAATTGGCAAAGAAAATGACTTGAGGTTTGAAAAGCTTAGAAACAATTTAGCGATTGGACTTGGTGTTCCCTTTTCGTTTGCGGTCAGTCTGAGAGGGATCTGTGTTGTATGTGCTCTGTGCGCACTGTAGGAAGGAATGCACCCTTAGATCTTAGGTCCCAGATTCACAAAAAGTATGTCAAGAGTTTCTGTGTTTTTCAGTAAAATGTCATTCTTCAAAATATGTGTTAATTCTCATAATTTCTTTCCAAACTTCACACTCTGCACTTCTGCTCTGTTTGCTCTGCGGTCTGGTGGGGAAGCCACTTCGGCATATTGTAAGAGAAAAGCATTCCTGTGCTTCATTGGCACCAGATGTTGAGGACAGTCCTGAGAGCTCGGAGCGGTACGATTTTGCTTGTGTGTGGAGAACTCTGTCTTTAGCAGGGGATGTTTACTCTTCAATGAGAAAAAAAGATGACAAAAGGCCATCAGAACTCAATGAGTCACTGGAAAATTATACTCTGTTGTGGGGTTCGCTAATGATAATGCTAATTTGTCAACAGTTTGTCTTATTTTTTCCCAGCCTTTCAAGATGATTGATGTGTTCTTTAGTCTGTCTTTAATTCACTGACATACACTTTGTTGAATCATGAAAAAAGTTTCACATAATTCCTTCCTGGTAACATATCATTGGACAAAACTTCCAACGGGATAATGTTCTCATATGTTCTTCAAATTTGTGTCAAAATTACGTTCAGACCAAAGAAAAGCAAAGGGTGATGAGAATATTGTCTTGACCTCCCCAGTCTCCAGATCGTTCTCCCATTGAGCTGCAGAAATGAGCTGCACGCACAAGTTCCAAATGAGTGTCCAGCAAATGAGAACTTTTTGCAGGCTTGGAAAGGTGCTGGGAGGGTTTAGGTACAAGTTATTTACAAAAATTACTAGAAAACTGATGATAAAGATGAGGGGGATTATTTCTGATGACATTCATTTGTAAACTCTCACAGCCATTAAAGTGCATCTTACAGTGTATTTTACCAGTCAGTTACTTTTGTTTTAAGTGTCTAATGCTTTCTTGTAATTAAATTTTGAAAGAGCAGTGTATTTTTTAAATCCAAGGATGGGCCCAAACGTCTAGCCAGTGGTGTGTGTGTGTGTGTGTATGTGTGTGGGGGGGACTGGGTGTTTTTTTTGTTTTTGTTTTTGTTTTTTTTATTCCAAAATAAAAAAAAAACAGTAGGGCACTACATGTAGTTTCCACTATAAACACTTTACTGGATCTAGAATGGATGAAATACTTCAGGAGAAATGCAGCTGTTGAGTAGAGCTGATTGAATTATCCTATAGCTAAAAGCATGTCCTCCGTATGGCTTCAGGTTTTTCTGATCCAACAGAACGGCTTTGGCTCTCAGGCAGGGATGGGTATCAGTAAATACTGAAGCATAAAAGCATCTAACCTTTTTTCATGTTCTTCCTTGACTATGAACAGCTCAGAGATGATCTACGGCATATTTAGCCCCGCCCATTCATGCACTGATTTGCCCACACATTTGGCAATTAAACATTAGACCCCTGATGGATTACACAAAGGCCTCAATTCATCAGAACACCCAATAACTCACCTGGAGCTGTGATTGGTCACCCAATCAGAGGCACCGATTGATTAGCATGTTTGCATATTGTGATATCAGTATTGTAGAGAACTGAGCCCCCCAACACACGTCAAAGCAGAACTGTAATTTTGGTTACACACCTTTTGTAAACACTCATTTATTTTTTTCCTTTTTCCAAGTATCTGTCGTCCCCCCATATTCATTCATAACTACGGTGGCACTGTAACCATAGTAACCACTGCTTTTGCTCTTGGACAATGCTCATGATCATCCTCAAACCGAGTCACACCAGCATCGAGGTAAACACCGTCTTACTGATGTTTAGCTGCCCTGCAGTCAGGCAGCACAACAGGAGCGAATACAAGAACAATTCACAAAACAAAATAACAGTGTCAAATTTTAGTGTGGAACTCTGGCAAACGAGCACACAGCAACAGGTAGAACCGTTGAAAAACTCCCCTGCTGAGGGTTTGTCATGTTAAATTCGTGCTGGACTGAACTTGACTTTTAGGATAAGAGTTGGGTGTGTTTGAGAGGGGAGACCCCCGACAGGCAGCACTGGAGCAACACCACTGAGCTGCACGCGAGCAGCAGCAGAAGACTGTGTTTATTTCAGTGTCTCTTAATTGAGGGGCTGATTTAATGATGAGCTCGTCTCTTGCGCTGTCGCCGAGACATGCGTGTAACTCATGCCTTTGGCAGCGGGGGCAGATAGTGTTTTGTAACTGGCGACAATGAGGTTGCGTTAAAGAAATCCAAACCGGCTCCTTGTCCAAGTGGAGCAGGCGAGAGCTAACATTAGCCATGAGAGATTTCTGCTGGGGGAGCCAAGCTAAACCAGGCTGGCGCCCAGCCAAATATCTCTCGCTCTCTTTCTGCACCTCTGCAACCCAAAATAATCACAGTAATACAGTTCAGTATGCTAATGTAAGCCCACATCCATGCAACAAATAGGACAGTAACAGTTCAGTGTCAAAGCTCAAAGTGTAACCTTGTGTTAGGGCTGCATGATGTATCCTTTGTTAATTGTTATTGTGATATTGGTCTTTACAGTTCTGATCTCACTGAAGGTTTCACTGAAGAAATGAGTCTCTAACCAATCACAGTAGATGGGTGGAGCTTAACTGCTGTTGTCAGTATAAGATTTTGTAAAGCTTTTTTAATAGCTTTATTTCTGTGCTTTTTTGAGTTTTTATTGAGAAAGGCATCACAATCATACTATGAAGTAGTACAATCACAATACTGATATTTTGTCTGCATCGCACAGACTAGACACCATTATAATCCATTATAACAGTATTGCCTAATATTGTGTAGGACCTCTGGTGCCACCAAAACAGCTCGAGGCATAGACTCTACAAGACTTCTGAAGGTTCTGTGTTTCTGCGCCAGCAGATCCTTTAAGTCCTGTTGTGAGTTGGGGCCTCCATGGATCAGATCGGATTAGGTGGTCCAGCATGTCCCACAGATGCTTGATCAGACTGAGATCAGATCTGGAGGTTGAGTCAAAGCCTCAAACTCTTCATGATGTTCCTCAGTGTTTGCAGTGTGTGGGGTGTCATCCTGCTGAAAGAAGACACCATTAGGCAACAGGGTCTCCATGACGGTGTGAACTTGGTCTGCTGTGTACTTTCAGTGTCAAAGTAACTTCCACATTGATCCAAGGTTGCTCAGCTGATCGTTTCCCAGAGCGTCACACTGCCTCTTCTGCACATGCCTGGCTAGCTCATTTGGTAGAGCATGAGACTCTACTCTCAGGATCGTGGGTTTGTGCCCCACGTGGGCACTTCATCACTTTTTGGGGCAGCTGGTGGTCTGGTGGTTAGGGAGTTGGCCAGGTGACCAGAAGGTTGGTGACACCACTGAAGTACCGCTCCCCACACACTGCTCCCCAGGTGCTGTGTTCCTGGCTGCCCACTGCTTCACTTGGTGAATGGGTTTAAATACAGAGGAAGAATTGTGTGCTGTTCACACTGTGCTGTGTTGTGTTCATGGCTCATTTGTTTCCTGTCAGTATTAAAGTTCAGTATTGACATGTTGATTTTGAGGTGCTTGATTGAACAGATAATAACACAAGCACATGCTTGTGGTATTTGTATGTTGTGTGAGATCTTTGAGTAAAGAGCAAATTAAAATCAATTTACACTAGTAAATTGATTTGCTAGTGTAAATCTAGCCATTGAATTATTTGTCTGTAAGGTAATCTGAACTGGTGGTAAAAATGTATAGAACGTCTAATAAGCATGATGTCGTTTTGCCTTTGGCCTTCATCTGCACAGGTATATTTATCTTTATCTGTTTTTAGAGCGGCCCTGCCCATGCCCCCGCATTGGCTTTTAATCCACAGGATTTACAGACAGGTTCCTTTCCTCACTGGGCCTCTCTGAGGGCCTTTGAACGGGACACTCCCCCTCTTTTCTGAAAGGAGCAGGAGAGCGAGGTGCGAAGGTGGGGACATTTGCTTTTGAGTGGAGAAAAGAGGTCACAAAAGAATCTCTTCCAGAAATCTTGCAGAGGAGCATTGCAGTCAGACAGAGCAAATACATCATTTGTTTACACTGCTGTTGGAAGAGAGATTGCTCTTTGTCGTCGCCTCCGCCTCTTTCTCACACACACACACAGTGGAAGGCTTTGGGATTTCCTGTACATGAGAACTTTTTCAGGGGAAGACTGCATGTGTCTGATAAAAGTTCTCCGTGTCAAAACTATGTAAAACAGTTTGTTTTAAAGTTGTGTTTGCAGAAACTGCAGAAAAGAGGTTTGTGTACTTCTGTAACCAACTTTGGCAAAGTTGTAACTTCCAACCTGCTTTGATTTGGTCATTTCAATATGATATATTTTCTGTTGGAAATATTTTTCTGAAGGACAGTCTAAAGGAACTGTTAACTGTTTTTGTAAACCAGATACGTGTGATACCTTTTTTTAAAGGTATAAAGAACCTCCATGTCATGTGAAGATCTCTTAAAGTTAGGTTAAATGAAAGTTTCACTCACTCACATCTGAAGATATTGTATTGCTCAAGGCCAAGCTGACGCAGTCACGCTATTGTTTTTCTCGTTTTCTTTTCATCATTTTTCTTTTAATACCCAAAAAAGATGCTGCTTCTTGTCCGAGCCAGTATAAAATTTCGGCAAAACACTGAAATGTGTATTACTATCCAGTGTATTGTGCGTGTACTCCGATTTTTGATCAGTTGATCAATAGCCCAATCATTTAAATATTTCGTCTTTGTCGTTGGCTCACCCTCGTAATACATGGGGTGAGATAGTTGTGGGACGAGTCACCTTGAGCGTGTATACGGGAGAGAGAGTCTCGATGTGAGCATTGTGATGTCACAACTGTGGTGGACAGGACATGACAAAACATGGAGCAATAAATCAACTATACAATCACAGTTTACATTTTCTCGCAGAAAGGCAGTCTATTTGTTTTGTTTTTTTTGTGTAGCTATTTAAACACCCTTACACTTGCTCACTGTTTGTCTGTCTGTCTGTCTCTCACTCTCGCTCTCACTCTCTCTCTCTCACTCTCTCTCTCTCACACACACACACACACACACACACACACACACACACACACACACACACACACACACACACAC
>JBBPCX010059874.1:153-14235 GCA_037974365.1 Hydrocynus forskahlii | reverse complement strand
TGATATATATATAAATTTACACTGCATGTGTATTAAAGGGTCAATGGCAAGAAATAATTGTTGCCTAGGTGAATAAATATTACCTAGGTGAAAATGCAGGGTCTTGACCCTCAAGTTGAGCTGAGCGGATTGAGGGAATGCATCCTACCATCCTTGAAAGTGTGGACTCTCAACAACAGAAGTCCACAGAAACACTCTTAAACTTGGGAAAACACTAAACTCCATGCTCCCCATGCTGGAAGACGGGATATGCATTCTGACTGATATTTATGTCATAAATTAGACCATAGCCAGGGTCTAATTTGTTGCAGCTTTTTTAATGATGTTTGTTTTTTCTTTTAGATGACGTCTACAGGAGAAAACGCTCTGAGAGGGAGTACCAGCAGAAAATAGATGATGGATTAATTTTACTTCCCGAGTCAGAACCAAAATGAACATTAGGATTAACTTCACAAAATCCTGAGAAGTGTGAAAACCCAAACACAATAAAACACAGAGAAAGATGAGACTTTTCAGCATGGTGGATTTAAGACTTTCCTGCTGTCACCTGAGGCACATTTGTCCAGCAATACATGTTTTGTTCTGGAAGCAAAGATAGCCGACCAGGGTCTAGTTACCCAAAAGTGTGCTTTAAGGATTGTCTTTGTACTTAAGTTCAACATTCAAGATGTTTATTAATGAAAAGATGAGAAGATTCTGCATTACAGAATGTCACTTTTGTAATAATCCATTTACCAAATTCATGAATTTATGACCTTTATGTGATTTACTGACATTACAGGTTTTGCAGCTTCCTTTGCCTTTATCTTTAACTGTACCATGTTAAATAAAAAAAAGTA
This sequence comes from Hydrocynus forskahlii, assembly GCA_037974365.1. Taxonomy (NCBI): domain Eukaryota; kingdom Metazoa; phylum Chordata; class Actinopteri; order Characiformes; family Alestidae; genus Hydrocynus; species Hydrocynus forskahlii. The sequence goes on along the minus strand of JBBPCX010059874.1, from coordinate 13,396 downwards.
GTAAAATGGTTACGTGTTTAAAAAAAGTTTACTTTTTCCATATGTCACATGCCCTTACAAACAATATCTTGCTTCTGCTAAGTAAACTCTTAGAGAGAAAACTCCGAAGCTTTTAAAGCCTTATGCAGATGCTAAGAGTGCTTGGAATAACAACCAAACTTCATCATAGTGAGGCCAGGTGCCAGTTGGCCGATCACAGAGGGAGCGCTCTCTAGACAGCCTCCCCTCTCTCTCCAGCTCACTTGTAGTGTCCAATTGGTAGAGCTCTCAGACAGATAAAGCTGTTGGGATGCTGGGCCAGTACTACTGGATTCCCATCCAGCCGCACCTCCTGCATGTTATACCTGATGTAGTGAGTGTCGTTGCCCTTGCAGAACGTCTCGTCCGTCAGAGTTGTTATGTTATTGTTCTGAAGAACAAGGAGAAAAAACATCTACATTATTTTGTGAGTAGTGATGTTAGTGGTTAGCTGAGACTGGCAGTGTTCTTATTTTCATCCATTTTTAAATAAAAACAACCACATTTATTAATAACGGTTGAGTAATTTAGGCAATGGTTATATAATGTACTCGTTACATCTACAGATAATTCATGTACTTGGTAATATTATCTTCAACCCAAAGTTTAGTACACTATGGATTTGAATTGCTTCCAGTTTCATGCCCATATTTGCTTTTCCCTTGTTACATGGAGCGGCAGACTTTTCAGTTTAGAGTGTTATCATTTTCTTTTTAAGATCATTGGAATGGATCTGTGGAAATATATAAACAGGGATGTGTTGTAGCTTTTGGTTCAAAGTTTGACAAGAGTTCCAAGGACTACACTGTTCAGTGGAACATAATTTATCACAATCTTGTTGGGATGGAAGTGTTGCCAGTTCATTCTTTCTCTTGCGTAAGTCTAGTTCTTGGGGATTTTGTAACAAAGCAACCCAGCCTCTTTGGAATCAGGGGAAGATAGCTAGACTGCAATGCCAAGTAGAGATTTTGATACGCAGAGATTTTCTCACCTTTTATATCTTAATGCACGGATATTTGGATAAAAGTAAGCTTTTAGACATCTACCGAGTATCTTGTAATGTTTAGCATGAGCACGAGGAATATGACTCCTTCATTTTAGTAATCTGATTAAATAGTCTGGATTACATTACTATGTGACACTGACAGCCTGTGTGTTTAAGTGTATTAATGATGAACAGACGTGGAGATGGACGACACGCAGGCTCTCAGGAAGTGGTGGAATGGCCTCCAGTTCGTTGTCACCAAGGTAGAGGTATGCCAGTTTGCTGAGTTTCTACTCCAGAAAATGCAAATTGGCATCGTAGCAAAAGAGAAGGACTGCGTGTTAGATATACTTGAGCGATAAAAATATGTTTAAAAAGTGTTAACAACTAAACATTCAAGTTACCTTGAAAACATTTGCTTTGACCCCTTTAGTTTTGAGTAGATTGTGATTAGCGTTGAGTGAGACGAGTTTGGCGGGTAGCATTGGTAGTTTGACCAGTTTGTTCTCAGCCAGCGTTAGTTCCTCCAGTTGGTCGAGTTTAGAGAACGCTCCGTCCTCTATCTCGGAGATGATATTGCCGGTCAGGTCAATCCTTTTCAGTGTGGCTGCAATGAATGTAAACGTCAAATATAGTTACAGGGCTGTAAAATATACAGAAGACTATATCTTTAAACTGTGCTATGTCTGAGGCTCTGCCATGAGCGGTTTTTGAACTACAATGTCATAAAAGGGGTGATTTAGACCGCCAGTTACAGGCAACAACTCTTGTATCCTAGCAAGGTCATAGTTACGGGGCTAAAACTAGAGTGGAATATGTTGCACAGTATTGTGTAACATAACATAACGTTATTTCCGACAGCCTCACTAGTTTTGCTGATATTTCAATTCTTTCCATCAACAGTCTCACATTAGCCTATATTGCCCAGTATCCGAGAAATACGTCATGAATCCCTGTGGCGCTACTGGGAATCCCTGTGTTACTGATCAGGTGACCAATCCAAGCTGGTCAATACAACCAAACAAAACTGTAACGAAAACAGAGATTCTGTCATAATTCCGCAAAAAATAACAACCAGTCGGGAGAAAGAATGACAAACTAAGGTATTTTAATAGTCTCGCTAATTTTAGCTCGTTGTTGTCATCTCATGAGCTATTTGTGTCATCTGAGTAATCGGTTCTCTTCCTAGTAATGACAATTTGTCTGACATAACACAGTTTTAAATATCTATATGGCTATAATAAGATAGCTTCCTAGCAAGAATATTAGCTAGTGCTTTACTTTTCCCATTTACCTGCCAGTGAAGAAAGTTCCTCCCACTTTTCAGGGTATATCATTGGAGCTAAATAATGTCACTCTAGCTACTACTGTGGCTCCACTGTAAGATACAAGTATGCATATTAGTAACTGTCCCTTTATTAATGATTAGAAACTCTTTTATTGGCTCCAGCAAGTACTAAAAAGTGTTTGGAAAACAGTGCTCATAATAGCTTTCATTGGACTGATTGTGGGCCAGATGTTGCACACTCTATGCAGCTACACCCAGAGCAACCCTCCTCACCGATGTCAGCAAAGTCCTTGCTGGCAATTTTGGCGATTTTGTTGAAGCGGGCATAGAAGTACGCAGTTTCTCTCGGCAAAGCTGGCACGGTTTTCATCTCTGGGCTGACTTCTTCACAGTACACCGATCCGGTCAAGCACACACACAACAAGCAAGTGGGCAGATCTGGGGGGGAAAATCTTTTATTCACTCAGTACGTCACAAATTCAGATAGTAATGCTTATGTGAATGCAAAAATCACCTGCATCTTTTTTCTCCGCTAGTGGGCCTAGGTCATCTTCATCACCAGGACTTTCATAGTCCATGTCTGTCGTGATCTTTTTCTGTAGATTTACATGTGAGGAGTGACAAGATAATCAGCAGCAATTCTAATGTGCTTTCTGCATAATGCATCTAAAGTCAGCAACCCTATTCCTCAGTCGCTCATTTCAGATGAGGTACAGTATACTGAGCTGCTTGCGCTTTAGAGAATTGGACACCTTCCCATTATGGATTTAACAGATTACACTTTCTGTTGAATGCCGTTTGTGGATCCAGATTTATGATAGCAGGTATTCTGTGAAGACGTATGCTTGTGAAGAATTGCTTTTCTCTCCAGTATTTTATGAAATATTGAGGAAAGTGCTGATTTGGAGGACAGTTCTTTGTGGAGAAGCTGTAAACTATTTGTTCCAAACACAAAATGACACTGGGCTCTGGAATACAGCCACAAACTACAGGTCTATTCCAACATATGTTTCTCAGTATCATTTATAGGACTTGATCAGACTTCTTACCTTCGGTTTCTTGGCCTCCATGAAAACCTCCGTCTGGAGTCCGTTAAAGTCCTGTAGTTTTGTTAAATCTTTGTTTCGAGGGTCTGTTTTCTCTTTTCGTGCTGCTGCACAGAAAGTCCATGGCACAATCAGAACAGATAAGAGTAACATCCTGATTTCCATCTTCTCAAGTGGAGAAGTGGTGCTTGCCCTTGTCAGTGTGCGCTGGACTGCAAGGGGCAGTGCAATGTGAGTCTGGAAGGAGAGACCTTTTAAAGTGATTTTGCCGAGTGGTTGCCTCTAAACTACTGAGACTGTGCAAGTGTCTCTTAACCCACTGTGTGCTGCTGCTGCAGGTCATGTCAGGTAGAGGCTCCCCCGCACATTAAAACAGTACTTCTTTCACATAACACTGTTTTATTACCCTTATTTGGACTCTTATTTAAAAAAAAAATCATTATGTCTGAAGAAGAATGTGTCGGAGACATACACAAGACACCAGATGCTCTCTGAGAATTACAAGAGGCAGATTTATTTGGGAATCTGCTAGTGATTTATCCACAGCCAGTGTAGCCTTGGAAGCGAAGTTAAAGCCCACTGTTTACCTCCTTTAATGAGAGAAAAACCTGCATGAGGAATGAAGGAGCCTTTTCATGGAAAGAGAGATGCTTTCATGGGAAGAAAACTTTGATTTGGAAAATGGGTAAAAGTTTGTAGGGAGGAAAAATCTAGTCAGGGACAAACCCGAGGACCAGTAATGGAAATAAAGGACAGTGAGTTCAACAGGAAATTATTATTAGTTCAGGAATCTTGGACCATGCTCATTTAAATACAGTTCATGTTAAAGGGCCCATATGATGAAAATAAGGGCGTTGCAGTACATAAACTACCATTCAGCATGTACAATTTACTTCCTAGTCTATATGTTCCATGCATGCAAATTTTCCTGCAAATCTGGCTTGTTTTAAAATCACTGTTCTCATAATGGCTCATATTTACATACATCCACATGCTCAGTCAACAGCAGTTTGGCTTTACTTATCCATTCTAAAGAGTGTCTCAATCTGGATGGCGTGTCAAAATAGTCAGCCAATCAGAAGAGAGATCATTTCCATATGTCAGTCCTAAAGGCACAGTAACAAAAACATGCTGTTTTAATGATCAGAATCAGAAAACTTTACTGATCCCAGAGGAAATCACATAATTACAAGAGATAAAGGGGTCATGGAAATAAAAAGGAAATAGTCATGGAAAAATTAACTATGATTGTTTTTGGTGTACAAAACCTCGCAAAACTGGAAACTAAAATGTAAGGAAAATGTTAAAGAACCCGAAAGACGTCTTACATGTAAAGAGTGTTCAGATCACTTTTGCTGAATAGCCAGTCATGGAAACATGGCAATGCCTGTCCATCTGCGGCTGTTATCCAACGGTATCCCTTACCCAACACAGCTGCGTGTATTTGATACATGTTACAGAATGGGGTGTTGAAGAATAGCTCTTAACCGTCTTATGGGGAAAACTTGATTTAATGTAGCAATAAATTACCAAAACTACAGCACACTGCTCTTGATGGAGAAAACCTGCTCATAAAATCTACTCTCTCCAGACTCCATACTTTCTGAAACTTCACCCCCTCTGCTGCTCCCCTGAGTTTAGCAGAAGAGTATCTGATAGCTTTAGCAGGACGAGCTGTCCTCACACTTCGCCCTGTGCTTACCTTCTACTTTAGATATGAAGGATTCTGGAGAGAACATTTTGTTAGGACATTTGATACCCCTTTCACGTCCATTGCTCGATGAGAGGACGATGGATGGATACAATTCTTGGGACAACATTTGCTGAAAAAAATAGACTTTTAAAAGGCCCGTCCTCCGTTTCCCTCTGCGCACCCAGGAGAACAGAACACGAAACAAAGGACAAAAGACACTAGCAGTCACACACAGAGACCAAAAAAGCAGAGAAAGAGGAAGAGAACGGCTTGGGGAGAAAGATTGTACTTATTATTGCAGGCAGACCTTTCCGTACAGCCCGGATATTTCAGTGCCTGCAGCTGTGTATCTGATTCATCATGGGAACTGTGAACGGCTCAACAGATGTGAAAGTGAGCAGGGAGAGCCTGGCTGAGTGGCCCTGCATCACATGCTGCCGCTCAGCCATTAATACATCACCGCAGGTTACATAAAGCAGCTACCTGGCTAATTTGTCAACTTTGGTATTCCGAAAACAAACGTGACAAAGCATGTCATTCCTTCATTCTCATCATGCTGTCTACACAAACATTACATGGCATTTATTGCTCTATTATATTTGTAACATAACTTATTTAGACAACACCTGACAATGACGATCTTCCTGAGAATCTCTTAATTTAATCGGTATGTTTTGTCCACATAGGAGCTCATTTCAAAATGATTCTTGTGCAATCACCTGTGGCTGCTTACTGTTTGGCATGGCCTCTGGGTTCTAGCCGTAGTCCAAATAAAATAATCTCCTTTTAATTCAGAAGAACAGCTGTTTCTAGAGCGGTTCCCATTTTCCACAAAGTCTCGAAGGGCAGTAAAGAAAGCAGCAAGACTGAACCAAGACCAGTGGGCCTTACTGGCCTGGACTCCCAGATGAACCAGATGTTAGCTCCAACCCAACTAACACATAGAGATAAGCCAAAAATGTGGATCCTACAGATCGGTTTAAGATCTGCTGGCCTAGAAGCCAGGTTCCCATCCCTGGTCCAGAAGGAGGGATATATTATATATCCCTTCCACTGGGTTGTTAGACCAAATAAGTATGAACTGGCTGTTCAACCAGTCGTGCTAGCGAATCATATGAATGGTTTGTAAAGTTTGTCAAGTCTCTCTCACTCTGTTTCTTTCTGTATAAATACATCGGCCATCTTTAACATTAAAACGGCTGGTCAGAGCTGCTTTGGCAGCATGAGGTGGTTTAAATGCTATGGTTGATCCATGTTCCTTCTGTTGGAAGCAGAAGGATCAAGGCAAGCAAAAGGATCTGAGTGACTTAGACAAGGGCCCAGTTGTGATGACTAGACAACTGGGTCAGAACATCTCCCGAACAGCAAGTCCTGAGGGGTGTTCCCGGTAATGAGTGTGGTTAAGGAAAAAAAATGGTGACAGGGACATGGGCACCAAAGCCTTACCGATGCGCATGGAGAGTGAAATCTAGTCTGTGTGGTCCAATCTCACAGAAGAACTCCTGTAGCACAAACTGCTGAAAAAAACATGTCTACGATGGGGCAACATAACTGCAGACTGGTCAGAGTGAACTTGCTGACCAAAAGTGCCTACAATGGCTCGTGAGCATCGGAACTGTACCATAAAAGCAAAGGAACACATTGGTCTGGGCTGTTGAATTTTCTTTTACATCGTGTGGATGGCTGGGTGCAGTTGGACTGTTTACTGGGAAAGAGACTTAGAGGGTGCATTATGGGAAGAAGGCGAGCTGATAAAGGCAGTATGATGTCTTCAATGTTCAGCTAGGAAACCTTGGATCCTGGCTCTCAAGTGGATGGGACTTTGACATGTACGTCCTACATAAACATTGTTGCTGAATTCACAAAAGTCAGAGGCCTCTTTCAGTGGGAGAATGTGCTCTGCCATTCTGCAAACACTGGGTTCACATACAAAACAAAACAAGGATTTTAGCCCATTCTTCCTGACAGAACTGCTTTAGCTCTGTCATATTCTTTGGACGTCTCATGTATGGCTCTCTTCAAGTCATTCCATAGCATCCGCCAAAGAAGCGGATTTTGTTGTTCTGAAGCCATTCTTTTGTGGACTTGCTCCAGTGTTTTGGGTCATTGTCCTGTTGCATCACCCTCAACTTCAACTACAGAGTTTCAGATGACGTACAGACATTCTCACATTATCCTGAAGAATTTTTTGATACACTTGGGAATTAATTCTCCCCTCAATTACTGCAAGCTGGCCAGGCCCTGACTGGGCGTCCACTTCTTGGTAGAGAAGCCACAGTCCCAGTGTCTCCATTGTCTCCTGTAGACTAGTGAATTTCTAAAGTCTCTGAAATCACATTGTAACCCTTTGTAGTTATTATTTCAAGCACATTGTATTTGTCAGTACCTTTGATTTAGATGAAGATAAGATCACATTTTATGACAAATTAATGTGGCAAGGATACCCCCCCCCATATTTGATGTTATCTTGAGGTCCAGATTCAATCCAATTTTTAAGATTTACTGTGTTAAAAATGTCCTGATAATACATTTACACACTGTCCTGCTGGGGTTGGCTCAGAAACATCCTCATAAGTGGCAATTTGCCACACATGAACTCACCACACAGTGTCGTACAGTGTGAAATTGTTCTCTGCATTTAACCCATTCAGTGAAGCAGCCAGCGACACACTGCCCGGGGAGCAGTGTGTGGAAATGGTACCTTGCTCAAGGGTCCCTCAGTGGTGCCACCCACGACTTTATGATCACATGGAGGATCCCTAACCACCAGAACACCAGACCCTCAATAGTAACCATGGTTTCATAGTTACTGTCATTGTCATACAGGACATGATGCAGGACAGTGTAAAGACATTAGCAAAACAGTGAAATTTCAGTCACTTAAAAGTCTTTAATGTTCTAAAGAAGGGTAAAATTTAGAGTATGTTGAGGAGTGGGGTGCTCAGGATAAAAACTGATTAGTCCAAGACGTTCATCATATTGAACGTCCAGTTCTCATTGCCTCCTTGCAACTGGGTCCTTTATCTGTTGAGCTAGTACTCCTGGGCAGAGGTGGCAAGGATTCGTACAGAACACAAGTAGATCCGTCTTCACCTATTCGATACGACACCTCATAAGGGTCCACCCACACTGTTAGCTCACTTGGAAGCAAAACAGAAAGTTGCTCTTGTGTAAGTCTAATGGAACAAGCAGCTTTGCCTATCAGAGGATCAATTTTATGGTTGATGCGGAGGCATCTGTAACCAGAGCCTCGACAAGGGGTCTGCGGAAACCAGTGGTGCCGACAGTGCTCTGAAAACAAAGATGCATTAAAAAGTGACATTAGTCATAATTCAGAAAAAGGTCAGTGCAAAAGAGACAGGACTATTATGGCTAAAAGTATCTAAATTTCTTTCCACGTTCACATTTACTGTATAACTATGGAAAGAAATGAAGATAAATTTACATACATGTAAAATCTAATTCTGTGTAGCTTAATAGCTTTGCCGGGCCTCCTGATTTATTCTTGTCCTAACTTCAAACGCCTACAAGTATTAAAAAAAGCAGGATGGTTAGACATTAAAATCACTACTCCATAATAATAACATGACTATTACCGTGAATATGTTCACATAGATTAACTAGATGTCCCTAATTTCTGAGAACAATCCCTGTTTTACGGGCCGCAGAGCAAACTGGGTTTGTCTGGCCAGCAAAGAAGTAATTCTGTAATACATTTGTTTTCTCTGTCTGCCATGCTGTGTCTGTAGTATGACTGACAGTTTTGTCTCTCTGTTAGAGTGTCAGTTGGCGTGTCAGTCTGATATTGTTGCTTGTCTGACTTGTCTTGTCTTGTATGTACAGATAATGAAATAAACTGTACTGAACCATCATAGTTTGACCATTTTCTCTGAGTGTTCCACAGCTTACCATAGCTTCACTCACCATGGTAGGCCACCATGGTTTATGAATAGTAAACTTTTATTACCCAACTTTATCAGCTGGCCTTCACCATAGTTTAGTGCAGTACATCAGTAAACATAATCAAAACACATGAAACTATGTACCCAATTGGAAATTTCAGTCATTCAGAAGTCTGGTCAACTTTGTTTTCGTAGCGAAAAACTTTCCCCTTACCAAGCAGAGCTTCCTCCAGTGCTTGGCTGAAGTGGTGAAGTTGAGCTTCACTCAGAAGCCCAGTTGTCCCGAGCAAGCTGGTGACAAAACTTGCAGCAGTGGAGACTTCTGTTTTCATGTTGTTGATCAGTGCTTTCTACAGTTCATTAGATAAAAAGGAGGAAAACAAAAGAAGCACCATATACCTGTGAAATAAAATCAGATTTCAAGCTGGCCCAGAAGAAATACTCTAAACAAGACTGAAATTACAAGAACATTTAAAACGTTTTCTTCTGTAACAGCATGAAGTGTCACAGATCAGATTTATTTATATGCCACTAACCACAGTCTGAGTCTGATTGCTCCGGGAGGCTGCGTCAGTAAGTTTGTGTGTAAATTTCAGCTCATTGTATCAGATCTTTTCTGAGTGCAGGTCATAAAGGCAGAGCTTCCTAAACATCAGACGTCATAATGCTCCTCACGAGCGCCATCGCGTGTCGGTTCGATGTTCAGAAACAAAACGAGAAGTGAAAAACCTCAAGCCCACAACAGCTGTGATTAGGTGCAACACACGTGACATTAAACAAATTTCGGTTTTGGAAACCTCAAGCTGTTTCCATTTTCCAAATGTAACACCTGTGTATTACACTATATGACCAAAAGTATTGGGACGCCTGCCCGTTACACCAACAGGGACTTCAATAACATTTCATTCAAACACGTTGCAACTGTAACTGCCTCCATTCTTCTTGGACGGCTTTCCACAAGATTTTGGGAGTGTTTTTGTGAGAATCTGTGCCCATCTATTTGTGCCAATTCATTCTGTGCCCATTCACTCATTTCTGAGGGCCAGGCACTGACGTTGAACAAGAGGACATAGTTTGTAGTCTTGGTATACTGGAGCATTATGATTGCAAAAGCACTGGGACACACCTCTTAATTACTGAATTCAGATGGCCCCTTACTTCCAGTGAAGGGCTTAATCTTAATGCTTCAGTATACCAAGACATTTTGGACAATGCCATGCCTCCAAATTTGAGGACAGTGTTGGGAAGAACATTTTCTATTCAGGCATGACTGTGTCCCAGTGCACAAAGCAAGCTCCATAAAGACATGGTTGGATAAGTTTGGTGTGGAAGAACTTGACTGGCCACACAGAGCCCTGACCTCAACACCATCCAACACCTTTGGGATGAACTAGAACCAGGCCTGCTCACCCAACATCAGTGAACTCATAAATGCTCTACAGAATGAATGGGCACAAATTCCCACAGAAACTCCAAAATCTTGTGGAAAGCCTTCCAAGAAGAGTGGGAGCTGTTATAGCTGCAAAGGGGGACCAACTCCAGATTAAAGTTTATGTGTTTGAATGCAAAGTCCTTGTTGGTGGATAGGCGCCCCAATACTTTTGGCCAAACGTGGGCTAACTAGCCATCTTTTTAAAATATGTACAGGGAGAAAGATCTGCCATTTGCCCTTTTAGGAAGTGATTTAATATTAACTACCAAGTGTGGTAACAACAAGGCAAACTCCAACCAAAACTACATACTTCACTCTCATAAATGTACGAATGATTCATTTTGTAGTAGTGAAAACACAAATCATAGAAGTTACTGAACAATGAGCATTAGGGTTAATAAATGAGTGGCAAACACAGATTTTCAGTGGTTAATTTCTGTATGTTCCTTGCAGGAGAAAATAAGTGAACTACTGGAGTAATGACCTTGGTGGAATGTAATTGCTTGCTTGATCCTCTGCCTTAATTAGACATGTACACATGTACAGCCCACTCATCCATAATTTTGTGGTAGGTGGCAGGAGAAATGGCAGGGTAGAGTATGAACACTTTTTTTTTTTCTAAAGGTGAGAATATGCACTGTAACTTCATGCATGTATTGAATTATAAAGATCTGTTCTCTTCTCTTATTACTTGAACTCTTAAAAATGATCATTTAAAAATAAATATATATCATAAAATATAATGAAAACAATAAACAAATAGGTTATATGTAAAGGTACAACTATCGGCGTTTAATGACATTTAGAATTTTTCAAGAATTTAAGTAGTACTTTTAACATGCCGTTTTTTTTTTACCGAACCAGTATATGTTAAAATTGATTTCATACCAAAAAACCATTAAAAACATTTTACTATTACCAATTCACTGTTACTAAAGTGGATTACCAGCTAAGACGGATGTGTGTATGTGTGTGTGTGAGAGAGAGAGAGATAGAGAGAGAGAGAGAGAGAGATAGAGAGAGAGAGAGAGAGCGCGTTTGTGTGTGTGTGTGTGTGTGTGTGTGTTTCTAAGAGTAGAAGCCCTCCCTCAGTAGCAGTTCCAGTTTTAGATTAGGCTCCTCCCTCGGTTTCAGCTCTCAGTCTGGAGAGGGTGGATCATCCAGTTTTCTGCTGAGACTCAGTTCAAACCCTGCGGTTCTGGGATTCAAACTTTTTCCTGATCTGCTGAAGAGGCCGGATCTACTAACTCAGGTAAAGGTCTTCCCTCTTGCGTCCTTCAGGCCTCGGTGGTATGGACTCGGAGTCTGCGTGGTATGGACTCGGCCACAAAACCGCTTTAGACCTTGAGCCTGCTGCTGGGAGAGGAAGCGAGAATGGGGAAGTCTGAGGGCTGGAATATGCTGAGCAGAATTTTGTCCACCTTTCTGCGGTGTTTCTAAAAGAAGAGAACCAAGTCGATCACAGCTGTGCTTCACTGCTGTCAGTCAGGAGCACGCCCTTCTGCCTGTCACCTGTCGCAACTTGTGTGATGCTTTAGTTCCATCTAGAATGTGTGTGTGTGTGTGTGTGTGTGTGTGTGTGTGTGTGTGTGTTTCACGGGGGAAACGGAGAGGGAAAGAAAATGAGAGAGGGGACAGAGTTAGAGAAAGAGACGAGAGAAAGAAAGGAAAGAGGGAGAGTTAAATGGGGAAAGAGAGAGTGAGTCAGTGAGAGGACAGAGAAAGTTAGAGAAAGAAGTAGAGAAAAAGAAAGAGGAAAGGGCACAGAGAGAGTAAAAGAAAGAGGGAGAGAAAAAAAGAGAGGAGAGGGTACAGAGAGAGTTAGAGAAAGAGAGGGAGAAAAAAGGACAGGGGGCAGAGAGTGAGAGGACAGAGAAAGAGGCAGAGAAAAAGAAAGATAGGAAAGAGGACAGAGAGTTAGGGAGAAAGAGGAGAGGGTACAGAGAGAGTTAGAGAAAGAGAGAGGGAGAAAAATGAGAGAGGAGAGATGGGACAGAGAGTAAGAGAAAGAGACGGGAGAGAAAAAGAGAGATAGGAGAGAGGAGACAGAGTTAGAGAAAGAAGGAGGAGTGGAGAGAGAGAAAAGTAGGAGAGAGAGGAGATAGATGAGAGAGAAGGTGAGGGGAAAAATTGGAGAGAGAATAGGAGATAGAGTGAGGTGCAGGAAAAAGGGAGAGTTAGACGGAGAAAGAGAGACGGAGAAAGAGAGAGAGGGAGTGTGACCTGTGTGGTTTTATCAGGAATCGCACTGGTGGGGGGTGAAATATGACACAGTCTGTCACACTATGATTGCGTGTTTATCTTGAAGTAGAACGCGCACAAGCATTCGATAAATAAATAAATAAATAGCACGGCTGCAAACGCAGCAGAAAAAAACAGAAGATGGACATTAGGGAGTAAAATTAGAAAAACGGCTACAGGTTTGTTACTGGTGGGTTTGATTCTGCTGCAGTTACAAATTTTCAAGTTTTTTTGACTCAAGACTCAGTTGTTTTTTATGTTCCTTCGGGGGTCGATTTATATTGTTTGTACCTTGGTGAACAAAAATGTTCGTGTACTGTGTACTTGTAATATACACAGAGCACAGTGAGTATAAAAAGAATATACACAGGACACAGTGAATATACACAGGGCACAGTGAGTATACACAAGGCACAGTGTGTATACACAGGGCACAGTGATTACACACAGGGCACAGTGAGTATACACAGGGCACAGTGAGTATACACAGGGCACAGTGAGTATACACAGGACACAGTGAGTATACACAAGGCACAGTGTGTATACACAGGACACAGTGAGTATACACAGGGCACAGTGAGTATACACAAGGCACAGTGTGTATACACAGGGCACAGTGATTACACACAGGGCACAGT